>JANHGB010049037.1:0-30774 GCA_026283785.1 Coracopsis vasa
CGAGGAAGATGAAGGAGAGATGAGGACAGGGGCACAGGACACGTGGACAGAGAGAGAAAAAGGAGAGTGGGAAGAGGACAAAATAAAGAAAGGGTTAGATCTGTAAGAAGTGACCAAGAAGGAAAAAAGCTAAAATCAGAAATGGGCCAGAGGACAGAGACAGAGGAAGAGAGAAAAGGGGCCAGGAAGCAGGGCACAGAAGAGAAAGGGGAAAAAGGGAGAAGTGGCTGGACAGGGGGGCACAGCAAGGAATGAGGGGACAGGCAGTGGGCAGAGAGACAGAAGTAATGGGGACAGGAAGCAGGGCAGAGGTAGAAAGCATCATCAAGGAAGAAGGAAAAGAAAGAGACAAGAACCAGGACAAGGCGATACAGACAGATCCAAAAACGGACAGGGAGGCAGGACAAAGTGAAAGACAGGAAGCGGGACAGAGAAGGGTATAGACTGTCACGGGCATCAGGAGAGAAAGATGGAGAAGGATGGGCTGCAGTACAGTAACTTCACCAGTTACTGCTCAAGCTGCTCATCCACAGCTGCAAGAACTTGGTGTTTTATTCTGTGCAAAATGCGCTGGGGAAGCAAAAGACTTGCAAAAAACAAATTACAAAGGACTGAGGTGGATCGATCCTCAGTCAGCCTGTGTGGTTATTTCCGTGTTAGGGACAGTGCCTGGTATCCTGAATACACACAGCAGTACCTTCGTTGCAGCTGCAGAGCCCTCCTTCTCCATCCAAACAGAAGCCTCACTAAGCTTTCTGGAAATGTCTTCTCTCTGCTTCCCTGATGAGAAAAAATGATGCCCCTCTTGGTAAAGCTTCTCCTGCAAAGAACAAAGCAAGCACTCCTATCAAATACCACTGAGTGCGGAAGCATAAAACCACCCAGTCACCCCCTCATAATGGCCGGATTGTGGACTCCTGGGGCGCTGCCTGCAGCTGCCAGGAGATTATCACTCAACCCTCCCAAATCCGAGCTCCTGCTCCCAGCATTACCAGGAGCGTCGTGTTAACACAGCAAGTGTATAGACACATGCACACCAGGTACATGATGGTAAAGCTGCAACCACCGGAACTTCACATGCACTTAACCACGCAGCAGCAGTTCTTGAGGAGCTGTAGCTTCTTTACAGCCTGAGTGCAAGTGTTCCAAAACTCCCAGCTAGGCACACAGAAGAAATAAGGGGAACCTAAAGCCTAATGTGTTAGACACGCTTGGGGAAAGTCTTGCATTTCTATCAAGTCCCCATGGGCTTGGCAAGCCTAGAGGTAGTGGAAAAATGACTGAAAGACAAAAGCTGGGCTCTTCAAATCGTCCTCCCCCAGACCAAACAACTCCCCTGCATTCAGATCAGCCAAGCTGCACAAGACACTTCTACCTGCTCTCCAGGCATTCTCATTTCTTTATATCCCTCTCTTACCTGGGTCTCAAGTATGAATGACTCCAAGCTGCTGACCGGTTTCTCTCTTTCCTGTTTCTCCAGGTCTCTGATCTTCAAGTCTGGAAATCTAGCACACAAAGAGAACAGAAGGTAGCAAGTGCCTTTAGCTGAGCAGTACATCATATGCATCAGCTTCTGATGACAGAAGCGCTACGTGAGCCACTACCAATTCCAAAGCAATTCACTTCCTTTACCTGGAGCTTTAACCCAGCAGCTTTAACCCATTCCAAACATCCTTTTTCATTGAGCTCTTCAATTTGTCCTCCAGCAGGTCAGGCACATCATTTACACCCAGTTCCACGGGGATCTCATGGACAAGCTTCTGCTTCTTAGGTGCTTTGTTCTTCTACCCTTCCTCCATTTCGGTAACTGTGCTGTCACTGGAACTTTTGGATGGTTCTTCCATTTTCGCAGTTTCTCTATTTCCTTTGGGATTCCGTAACAGAAAAAGTAAATTCTCAGGCAAGGGAACAGATTTGCAGGTGTCATGGTTTAAGCCCAGCCCGTAACGGAACCACGCAGCTGCTCGCTCGCTCCCCACTTCTTCCTCTCCCCACTCCCGGAGGGATGGGGAGGAGAATCAGAAGAATGTAACTCCCATGGGTTGAGATAAGAGCAGTCCAGTAACTAAGGCATAACACAAACCTACTACTGCTACCACCAGTAATAATAATGATAAGGGGAAAAAACAAGGCAAGAGAGTGCAATTGCTCAGCACCCGCCGACCGATACCCAGCCTGACCCAAGCAGCGATCTGGACCTTCCAGGTGACTGCCCCCAGTTTATATACTGGGCATGACATGCTGTGGTATGAAATACCCCTTTGGTTAGTTTGGGTCAGGTGTCCTGTCTCTGCTTCCTCCCGGCTTCTTGTGCCCCTCCTCACTGGCAGAGCATGAGAGACTGAAAAGTCTTTGATAGGGGTAAACGCTACTTAGCAACAACTAAAACACTGGTGTGTTATCAGCATTGTTCCCAGACTAAAGTTAAAACACAGCACTGCACTAGCTACCAGGAAGAAAATTAATTCTGCCCTCGATAAGTCTGTTCATTTTTAACATTAAAGATTGGATTTTGTCAATATGTTACCCAAATAACCTACCTGCCTGTGTTTCCTATTATTAACAGAACCTGTTGCTTCATTTTGTTAGCTCCTGCGCAAACTGGGCAGAAGCAAATGGAAGACACAGGGTGGGACAGAAATCAGGACAGTCCTTTTCTGATGGACACAGCCACAGCTTCCTCTAATGGAAACCAATGAGTGGCAGACAGGATACTCACAACAACATAGGAGTCCTCCAGATCATCCCACAACAGTCTTGAAGGGAAAATAAAAGTTTTAAGAAGCAAGTGTTCACTGATATTTGTGTATTTAATACAAAAAATTAATCCGTGGAATACAAAATTTAGCATTACTTAGTAATTTCATGCATATATAAACCACATGCAACATTACAGGGACCTTTACCTCATATGGTTCACCCTCCTCAATAGTTGTCTCTTCAATGTAATACTATTAAAAAGAGGGAAAAAAAAAATCATTGTTAGGCCAAATGATCAGAATAGCAAATTGTAGCTTCTGTTAAGCTGTTTTAAAAACACACTTCTGGGGAAATAGGACTGTAGTTCATAGGTACCTATGTGGTCACATTTGCATCGTTGGTAATTCTGAACATCTGTGGGTTGTTTTTTTTTTCATTAATGGTTGGATTTTTTCCATACATTCCTTCTAAGTAATTAATAAAGGATCATTATTTTATTTTAACTACAAGAGGTAAGACAACGATGACTGCATTAAAAGAAACAATTAGCATTCAAAACCCCAGGAGTTTCCAAGTCATTTGTAATACACTGAGAGGACTGTGGTAGGTTTATCTCTCTAATGCTGTCCTCAGAGTTTTTCCTACCTATAGATCAGTAATATAGACTATTTCCTACCTATAGACCAGTAATTAGTGGCTGCTGGACTTTGTACTACTAGCTAGACTTTGTACTACTGATCACAATTCTGAGCTCAGCAGCTCGGCCAATTTTCCACCCACTTTATTGATCACTTGCCCATCCCACATCTCAGAAATTTGGTGATAAGAAGACTATAGGAGGCTGTTTCAGGAAACTTCCTAAAGTAGTCAAGGTGTGCAACATCCACTGGTCTCCCCTTGTCCATAACAGCAGTGAACTCATTATAAAAAGCAATGAGTTTGGTCACCCATGATGTGCCTTTGATAAATCAATGTTCACTGCTCCCCACGACCTTCGTGTCTTTTATGTGTTTAGAAATAGCTTCTAAAAGTATTTGCTCTGTAGCAAAGGTTGATCAGCCTGTAACCCCCTGGATCTTCTTTCTTGCCTTTCTTGAAGATGGGTATGACATCTTTTTCCAGTCAGCAGGGACATTCTTGCATGACCATGAGCTTTCAAAGATGACAGCAGCCTTGCAATGTCACCAGCCCGTTCCTTCAGCACCCATGGATTCATGTCCTCTGGTCCTATTGAGCTGTGTTCATCCCCATGGGTTGTCAACCCTAACTGTCTTCCTCTGCTGTGGCTGTTACTTCACTCACATGCCTCTGTTAGGAAGGTCAAAGATGTGGAAGACCATAGGACAAGCCTTATCAAACCTGAGGCAAAATAGGCTTCAAGTACCTCAGCATGTTGCGTGTTCCTTGTAATTCTGTTTATCTTGCTCACTGTCTGAATCTTCAACTCCATAGTCTCATGGTCACTGTGGCCTTGGCTGCCCTTGACCTTTACATCTTCCACCAGTTCTTCCTTGGTTGCTAGCAGCATGTCCAGCAGAGAGCATCTCTCCTAGTTCATTAATCAACTGTACTAAGAAATTTATCTTCAAAGTGCTTTCCCAGAATCCTCTAGGTTGCTCATGCCCGGCCATAGGCCCTTCCAGGAGAACCTGCAGTGGTTAAAGCCACCCTTAAGCACAAGGGCTGTGCCGGTGAGCCTTTCTCCAGCTGCCTAAAGAAGTTCCCAGGGTGCTACATCTACTCTGAAGTGGCAGATCTTCACGTGGCACACGAACCTTCCTCCTGTTGCCACAAACCACAAGCTTCCTGCTTTGTCCATTCTGATGGCCACCAGCCATCATCCATTTAACCACTGTCTCCAGCTGGCACTCCTTCCTTGCCATGTGTGGCTCTGCCTCTTGCTTTTCATGAAAGTGCTACCAACAAACTCTTCCTCACTTCCATTACAGTGCAAAGCATGCTCACTTCTTCCTTCTGGAACCTGAAGAACAACTGACCCGACCAGAACACATCTTCCCCCTGGAGAGGCAACAAGGGCTGTGTCTTGCTCCTCTGTGGGGCTGACTCCCCGTTGGCAGCTTGCCTTGGCAGCGACCGGGAACCAGAGGAGCCAGAGTCAGCTCGGAGAGAAGCAGCGGCGCAAACCCGGCGCCCGCTGCCGACCTGCTCGCCGCAAGCCGCGGCCACACAGCAAATGGCAGCCGCACGATGGCGTCGTCCCGCCGCTGAGGGGAACCGAGGCGCCCCTTGCTGCTTAATGAACAGAAAACCTTTTTCAAGACGTTGCGCCGCCCGCTGTCGTAAACAGCAGCTGTTTTGTTCGAAAGGTGCTTGTCTTGGCGCTGACTTCCAGAATGCAAGCTTTGTTTCAAGGTTTCAACGTTTCAAGGGTTGTTTTGAGGCAATTACTGCTCGCTGGCCCTGATGGCTTGACTTCGTGGACGAAGATTTTGGGCCCTACACCATGTTTGACCCACCTTTCACAAAGCCTCAAGTAACTCAGCAGCAAAGGATTGTGTCATTCACTGTGGGGTTTTGCACACCACAAATACCTACAATGTTCAGTGCAGCCTAATAACTCCAGAGAGAGAAAGTAGTGTCTTAACATCCTCAGCGTTTTCTCAGCCACACATTATTCAGCAACAATTTTCTACTCTTTTGGAAGATGAATTTCTGATAGTACTCCTACTGGTTTGAAATAGGCGGCTCGTACAGAAGTGTAATTCTAGCTAAGAAAACTCTGGGAAGGCTGAAGCTGCCTTAAAATTGTACCAGATGCTATTGTTCTGTTTCCCATAACTTTTCGCTATGACTATCTCAAGGGAAGCTACTAAAGCAGTACTATCTCAAGTCTGCCCTAGGGATGTGGTTACAGGAAGGTGGTGATTGAAAAGTAAAACCAAAGAATGGCACAGAGCTGTGTAGAGAAAAAGCCCAACACACCATAATTCCAGCAGCAACAAATAAACACGGATAGCAAGGAAATATACATTTTGTTACAGAAAGCACATTATGCTCAGGAAGCATAAAGGCAATTACAAGTAGCATGGTAATAGGAAACTTAATGAAGGACTGGTGTCTTTGTAGCTAGGTGGTACAATGTCTTCAAAATGGACTTTATGAACAGTAACACTTATTTTCCAAAACACATTAAACTAATTTAACTGGTAAACCGTTTGACTTCATTCAGGACGTGAAATGTACAAAATCTGTAGTCAGGACTCAATGCTGCCACATTGCCTGAAATTAACAGTCCATTGTATACTGTGTGAAGATAATTAGTTGTGGGATACCTACATTTGTACTGTCTGCTTCCTTTCCTCAAACACTGAGCAATTTGTTACAATCATTTATGTATTTCATAACACATAATTTCATTTCAGAGTAGTAATAATCCAACAGGTAAGACCACACTGTTTATTAATCTCATATACTGTTTCAATAGCAAAGTTATTATTCCAATGGCATTTGCTCATAACAGGAAGCTGTAGGTTCTTCAGTTCCTGGGGATTTTTTAATCAAATTGCTGAGACTAAATAATTAGGCGTGAAACTGTTAGTTTAAATGCCCTATTGGCAAATTAGTTCCTGTTGCAACTCCACAGACATCTACAGGTTTAAATCTAGCTCCATCTCTGCAGCTTCCAAGGTTAAATTGATTAATGGTGGCATAAAACTGCTGCATTTCTGCATTTCAGTGGGCACAGAGGTGAGGCTAGAAAGTGGCTTCCAAAGTCATCCTCTGTCGCATGGATTGGATGACAGAGGGCAAGCCAGGAGGGAAAAGAGATGGCCCACTGCATCTATAATTACATAGAAGAGTAATTACAAAAGCTCGCAATGTAGGTGTGGGTTGGTCACAATCCTTATTTAAACAGAACAGCTATGACAGGAACCAGGGAGACTTTGCTCCACTGAGAGCAACTTTGTTGTTGGTGTTGTTGTTTACTCATTAAACCATTTAATAGATATCTAATCATACCCTAATCTTCAGAGACCAAACAGCAAGCAACTATCTATGCTCGGAGCAGTGTCTCATTAAAGTGATTAATATATTCATTCACAAGGCAGAAAACAAATATTTCTACTCTCAGATTTACTTCTTACCTCCACAACTTCCTCATATTCTTCTTCCTCCATTTTGAGGGTATTCTTCTGTCTCTCCCCCACTCACTGGTCATGCAGCAAATGAAAGTGTGAAAACAGCATTAGCCCAAGACTGAAAATATGATGAACTAGTAAAGTTCATAAAGTGCCTGAGGTCATGGTTAGTAACTTTGATTATTACAATGTTGGTGGCTACTTAGTGAGAGAACTTGAACAACAGAGATAAAGTTGAGATCTGGCATTACTTTGACTGTTGTGGGAAAGCACTGGATTAAATTGCAAATATACTGATATATATTACAATTTTGGACAAATACTTTATTCTGATAGTTGTAACACCAATACTGGAATTCAATGAAAATATAAAAGAAATTAAAAAACAGAGGAAGAGAATTTTTGAAGTCTGGTTTGGATTTATTACAATAAGATTATTTGAAGAATTTTCCTGTGATTATTTTATACTATTTCGTGACATTATTCAAGCTCCTGTTTGAATGGGAGCTTTATCTATATATTCTACTATATTAATTCATAAGTCAAAGCATAATATGGAAAAAGTTTGTAAATACTTTAAGGGGCCTTAGGTTAATGAGACAATTTTTGTCTTCCCAGCATTAGCCTATATACATGGTCTGGGTTGTTTTTTTGTTTAGTTCTTGTGACTTTTTTTTCTCTGTTTCTTCAGACCTGGAAAATATGAAAATCCATACAGTTGGCTAAACTACAAAGTACAGATGACTGTCAAAACCTTTAAACAAATTAATTAACACAGCGATTTTGCTGTGAGGCAAAGCTACAGTTTTCCACCGGAGAGTACAGCTCTGTTTCTAATGCTGGTAAGGGATGAGGCTTTGGAACAGCTGTTCCTGAATCCAAAGATATTTGCCGTGTAAGCTAATACTACCAAATGACAGGGTGGTTTTGTTTAGCTGGCTAAACTGCAATTCCTTCTGGGGCAAGTGAAGTCTAGTAATCAGGTTAAATATAGGAACATAAAATGCTGTCCCTTTTTAGTTTCAATGTGTTGAGAAAAATTACCAAAAAAAAAATAATTGTTAAACCAGACTCTTAACTATTAAAATACATGAAGAATAACTCAGTAAGTGGCATGTTGCATGAACAAGTAGGCCAAAGTTTATGAATAAACCCAAGAAGCAGAATTATATATAAGGATACAATCTATACAGTCACTACTGTAACCTTCAGTTACACTTCCAAAGCACAGTTCTGGGTCCTTTCCTCTTACTGCAATTTGCTACTAGTCATCCAGACAGAAAATCTGACTTCCATGGGCATGGCACGACGACTACACCCAAAAAACTACAGAACTGGTAAACAGCTCAAGATCCTATTCTAAGGAAAACAAGTGAAATGTGATTAAAATGTTCTTACCAGCAACATCTAGTAAATATCCTTAGGAGCAAAGCCTCTCCAGTCCTCCCTCCTGAGCAGCACTGGGCAAGAGCAAGCCTGATAGAGCATCAGCTCCTAATTACGTATGTGAATAGCACAGCCAATCTGGCTCCAGTCTGCTCAAGTTTCAGCCCTAAATATACTTGGTGACCCCAGAGGAGGCCACCTGTTCTCAGCAACATGAAGGAAAAAGGAGCTGGGCACTTCTGTACTCCCGAGGAAACCCAAAACACACCAGAGCTTGACTGCACTTCGCCACGTCTCCACTGAAATAGATCTCTAAGCAAATCCAAGGAAGCACTCTAATGGAAAACCATGCACATTTTCTTCTTTCAGCACTGATAACAATAATTAATTTGAATTAACAGAGATAATTTCATTCATATATTGCACCTCAATCAAAATTACCTGAATTCAAGAATCTCTGAACTTCAGAGAAAGGAGAGAGGAGTCTAGACTTCAAATGAAATTTTTAGTATCAGTCTGTCCTTAATTTCATCCCTTAAGTATACCTGAAGTGCTTTATCAACTTAACTAGAAGTGAAGTTTAAATCGTATGTTAATAGTTTTATCACTTCTTATGAAATGTTACGTCGCTGAACACGTGGACGCAGGAACATGTGAAAACTGACTACCTGCAAAGAAAAAACTTGCAAGGAACCCAATTAGCATTCAATATGCCTGGTGAAGAAAGACTAAGAATGCACGATAAACAGAGTAAGTAACAAGGGAGGAACTCCAATGCACAAAGTATTTCAGAAGGTCAAGAATTATATGATGGATGGAGTAGAATCACAGTGATGATAACAGAAGTGACCTCTTAGGTTATGTAGTTTTCTCACATTATAGGATTGGCTTATAGGATTGACCTTCAAGAAGGTCCATTTAAAAGCCAGTATCAACAATGATCTCTTTTCATGCACTATAACACATAATTCAGTAAATGATTGTGAGGAGTCCTTGAGAGACATCTTCTCGTTCCTAAACGCTTTCTACAAGTTAATATTTATATCCAGATTAAATATCATATCTCATTCACTACTGCCAAGAATTTTATACTTTGCAGACACAGAGCTGTAGATCCTTCCCTTTTTCTTTTAGGCAAGCTATATGCTTGCAATTACTTAGCATTTTGCTTCACTAGGCAATCATTCCCTTTTAATCTTATTTCTGTTTATTTAGAAGTCCTTCAGTTTCTTAGCATCTTCTTCTGAAGATGTTCAGAAGTGAATATAGCATGTTAATGGAGTCTTACAAGAGCAATGCCAGCTTAACCTTCTGCTTTGTGATCCAGATCTCATGTGCGTGCATTCCAGAAATAACAAAGTCATTTTTACTCCAAGTACTGCTTTCAGTTGATTAGATGCATAGTGTGACATCTACATAAGTGATGACAAACCTTTATGTAGTGAATGGCCAAATTTTTTTTATTAAAAATGTAATTCATTATTATCATTTCCAGCTCAAATCTCAGTTGATGCCAAAGTTAGTGCCATGGCCAGTGACTCACCATCCCCCTTGATTCTGGGTTCATGGCCTCTTTTTCAGACTTAACAGTTGTACTTTACATTGCTCTTCCTATAAATGGCATTCCTCCATAGTTAGTGCTACAGTGTTGAATGTTATTATGCCTCATTCCGACTACCTGATTGAAATTACTGTAGTAGCAGAAGCTTATATTCCTCTGTCCTGATGATTATTCTGACAAAACCAGCAAACATTTTCAAACAGGATGCAATTTTCTCTACAAGTTTTTCTTGTATGTTCCTGAAAATAATCACTCCCTTAGTGACACACTCTGCAACTTCTTGGTTACTAGAGCATCCCTTTCAGATTCTTTTATAGTGCCATTTGATACATCTTATTTAGAAAGATACTAAAGAAGGCCAAAATTACATGCAAAATGCAAGTACCACTTTTTCTGCTATTGAAACGCAGCTGTCTTTGGTGTGAAACATGGCAGATCTTTAGCAGTAGACAGGGCTGCAGTTCAGGGCTGGAAACGAAGCATGGAATAAACCATCAAAATTACAGAAGGGGTTTAAGAACCAAAGGTATTATTGCCTAAATGAAAAGTTGGACAAACATAAGATTTATACCCTGACATCAGAACATGAAGAGGGTAGGAAAGTGCTCTTAGGTCACCTACAGCTGCTAGCAAATCTTTCAATTCTTACATATGTTGCTTTGCTCTTTTAGCTCCAAATCTCTGGGAACAACTCTCACAAAACTACCGCTGCTAGCTTCAGTTTTGCTTAAAACTGAAAAAAAACCCTCAAAAAACCCAAACCAACCCACTACGTATTCTGTGATTTCTACTCAAGTCCACAATTTACTTTTATTCGTGAAACTTTGGTGTTCACTTGCTTAAGTGCTTGTATCTACATGCAACACATACCAATAAATGGACCCTTACCACAGCTGTCTATATATGTTATTTGTATATTTATATATAATACCTAAACACATGCACACCAATCTTTACATATGTATAGACATACATTGGTCTTCACTGTGGAAATATACTATTATGCTCATTGTTTCATTTCATAGCGTTCACTTTATCTGGATAAAGATGTCATTGTTACATATTCATATAAAAGTATCAACAAGCATTGCATGCTGAAGTAGAACACGAATGAGGAATGGAGTACTAGTGGTTAATATTCCTTTAATATCTTTTTAAATTGCTTTATTATGAAAATTTGTGTCTGTGACTCGGATTTCAAGTCACTCTGATGGAAAACTCTAGGAATACCAATTTGATTTTCTGGGAGACAAATGTTTTAAAGGCATTAGGAAAATTCTGCTGTAGGTGACAGCCTGGTGGTTCTGGTACAGGTTAGCACACCAGACCAGTCTGGTTTATCCACAATACATAAATATGCATGCACTTACTGGTTTTGAACTAAAAAGACAGAATGCTGCGAGGTGACTAAGGTAGAGGAAGATGTTGTTTTGCATCCAAATGGCCCAAAATTTTAAAGGAGAAAATATTTTCTCATACTTAACTTTTTAAAATATGAAGTTTGCTCAGTCCTGCTTACCAAAGAGTAGCCACTTGGGCCAAGGGGAAAGGAAGGAAATAACACATGACCTTCTCTATATTTGTTTAGAAGGTATATAATACTAGAACTACAAAATAACAGCCTACAAATACTCATTCTCCCAACCCACACAGCATTCACATACAAAAACTCATGTGGTTTTGTTTTGGTTTTTTGGTTTTTGGTTTGTTTTGGGAAGCAGTCTTTCAGCTATAAAAAATACGTAAGCTAATCCTTGAGCCTGATCAGTAGAGGAGCAGTATGCAAGGACCATCGGGCAGCCACTCTGTAACCGACTTGTCCCAAAAGACAGAAATTCTAGTTTTCCCCAGCCTCCCTGCTAGTTAGTGACATTTGTGTATTGGCTTGGTCATTATTTCCCTTACATTTCCTTTATAGTGCATCCCTCTCTAGCTCCCAAGGTAGAATTTAGAAGAATTTTAATAAGCCAAGGCCACATCCCACATCATGAAACCCAGCTAGTACATATCACTGAACTGCAAGCCTGCAATTACCTCTTGAAGACAGCTTCAAGACTCAAGAGACTTTTATCCATCCTTGCCTCTGTATGACTGAAAATTACACAGGCTTCTTTGTGTCTTGCCCTTTGTGTGAATAAACTTACTGACGCCATGCGTACTATATTTAACCTCTTGAGGTAATCATAGATCACCCGCACTTAACAAGCATTGTAACATTGAAAAAGGACATATTTTCATACGTATTTGTGTCATTGTGTCTATTTTTTAACTCCCGTTAGTAAGTTACTTCTCATTCTTTTTGCCATTTCCTTTCTGCCTACCAGATTGTGCACAGGAAAAGAAAAAAAAGAAAAGAAAACAATCTTGTATTTTTTTGAGCATTTATGAGGCTCTCACCAAAGTGAATTGTGTGTCCAAACCTTCCCCGTCCAACCTGGCCTTGAACACTGCCAGGAATGGGGCAGCCACAGCTTCTCTGGGCAGCCTGTGCCAGGGCCTCACCACTGTCACAGGGAAGATTTTGTACATCATAGGTGAGAATTTGAGCAAAGAAATATCTGCACCTGCCATACATCTCTGCAAATTCTGCAGCTGTCATGCAGCCTAGTAACTAAGACTTGGTTTTAAGTGTGCAAGCAAAGGAAACTGCATGCTTTCCTAGGCCTAAAGGTCTTGATTTCTCAGTATTTGTCTTATTTTTCTTGCTACTAATAATCATGTGGTAAGAGTGGCATATCATCTTAGAAGTACACAAAAGCCACATCACAAGAACTTCAGCTCTATTCAAGGAAGAGCTTACACAAGTTGAACTTGTGCATTTTTAATGGTCCAACTAAGCTTTCTCTTCATAAACTGCAGGTGTAAAATTGACAGATGATGATATGAAACGTGGAGTATGTAACAATTCATTTATCTGTTTTAAAATGTTCAGGTGCAGTCTATACTGCAGACACATGCAAACATCTCTCTTGTGTTATTGTTTTGAAACTAAGAAGATTTATTAGCACATGAAGCCATGAGGTGTGTGAAGCATGAGTAGAAGCCTGACCAAAATCTGATCAAGGCCTCCAAGATGAGTAAGATTTAGATGTGTTGTTGACAGAGGTGACTACGAGAACAGAGGCTGTTCTAGAAGGACTTCATCTGGGGCAGAGTGAGCATCCACAGCAAGAGTCAGCCAGGCTGACCTATTGGAACAGCTTACTTACAGGATGGCTTAACTGTGAGGAGCCGCTGCACAGGACCTCTGCAGTGGGAGTAGGAAAATTTTGTGCTGATGTATAGAAGTATTGTGGCAAGTGGGGAAATTTTTTTAAACAAAAACCATGAAGGGTTTGGTTTGACAAATGCAACTGACTGCCTTAGAATTGTATATACATACGTGTATATTTCCCCAGGACCGATGTCTACAATATGACAGTACATTGAGCCAAGCTTTTTAATTCTGCATGAAGACAGGCTAGGAGCACATGCATTGTCACTGATTTCATCTTGGCTTAGGAGTGAAAATGTCCATCTGACAGGGAATTTAACTATTTAAATTATGCCTAATCCTCAGAACCGTCAAGTTACACTGAGGAGTAACGCCTACAGTCCATGCATGGTAGACAGTGAACTGTTAGTCGCTGTGCAGAGGCTATAAAGGCATCTACAGCTCCAATGATCCACCGAGCCTGAACCACTGTGTCCGTGTCACAACGACCCTAAGCTGCATTTAAGAACCTGAGTATGACCATATCACAGACTCACTGTTTTCTGATGATTCCTGAACATAGGAGGCAGGTCAGTATCTAATGATGAATGGGTCCCTAGTTCATTAACAGCTGAATTATCAACTCACTGCAAATCTTAAAAAAAAAAGTTTAAAAATGCAAACTGAAAAAAGCACCTTCCCTTGCTCCTGTTCTCTAGAATCGGAAGTGCTGGAATCAATGCCTATGTCTTTGTAAAAGCAATAAGGTCATTTTTTTTACACCACTGAGACAAATATTTGCAAACATTATTTTTTTGAATGGAAGTACCATACAAATGTGAGGGGTTTTTTTAGAAAGACACATATTCTAATAAGATGAACTTCACCTTTTACTGCCGCTTATCCTCTTTCTTAAAGTATTAATAGAAAATATTAGATCATAACAAATAATATACTTAGAGGCAATGCAATCAAAATTCCATGAGTAAGTCATCTACAGTGTCTTGTTTTCATGTTTATTTTTCGATACTGACAGATTAATACAGGGTGAGTAGCAGCACAAGCCCATAGCTGTATGGTACGTGAACCAACCACTTAGTATAGTGCCATGAGTCAAAAAGACTTTGCTGGTAGAGGAGAAAAGAAAGGAATATTGGTGTGAAATTCATTTCATGTTTCCTAATGTTTTTGGACAGAGAAGGAACTGTCATCTCACTGACCAAATTGTTTAGTTAGGAGATCTGTCCACATGACAAGGTTCTGTTTACTATCCCTCCTCACTCTCTTTGTGAGATTGCAATCACTGCTTTCTCTGACAAGTCCAAGCTGCAAAATGAAATCCATATAAACATTAACCCAGTGCTTGATGTTCTTTGAAAAAAAACCCACCAAGGTGCTTCTCTTCCCTCATCATCTTACATTTAGGTAACACACATTCAAGCAGCATTCAAAATCACCAACCCGTACGTCTTCAGATAGCGTATTATTTGAACTCACAAGGAAACACATATACACTGACATTGTATTTGCTTGATGCAAATATATCTCCTCAAAATCATATACCAGCTTTTGTTCTCACACAGAACGTTTGCTTTCTTTGCCCGTTCATGGAAATCTCCCATGGTCACCTTTGTCAGTGTCCAACCAGGATATTTAAAACATCGAATCAAAAGAGGATTCAAAGCAAGGAAAAAAAACCCAAAACAAATCCAAACTGAAAAGAACATGAAGATGCCACCAAATATTTCTTATTTTTTTTTCATTATGAGATATCATGAAGCAAAGAGAAAATAGATGAACAAATACCTCTCAACTAACTCTCCAACTAGTTGTAGAAACTTCAAAATTAGTGTAAGATTAAAAACCCAATACAACACTGAAGAGACAAAATCACAGCGTAAAAGATACCGTACATTGCCAGAAGATGTTTACATGTAATTAAAAGTCAGCAACAACCTTGGTTTGGGTTTTGTTTTTCCCAGCTGACTCTGGTCATTGGCATGAAGGGTAGATCTCTTGACATAACAGTATCTGTCACAGCCTCCACTGTTCTTTACTTAGGTCCTTTAAGAGTCTTAAAAGAAAACATTTATCAACAAGATGATGTCAGCCAGCCTAATTTATCTCTCCTACTAATGTTCCCAAGACAGCAACGAGGTTTTTCAAATAGGTACTGAGCAGAAAGAAGATACACCAAAGGAATAGTTCCTCAGGAATATAAAACCAACTCTGATTTTATTGATCAGATTTCTGAATATTAATTTAAGTTAGTATAAGCTAAGAAAGGAAGGAAAGGTTCTTTTCAAATATTTTCTTCTTTCTTCTATTTATAAGATAAACTTTCATATTTTTAGAACAGATGTACAAATATCAGCTGCAAATGCCAGCAAAAAGCCATGACTGGCTACCAGAATTTCAGTTCTCATCCTATCTCTAACACTTGTCCCTTTGGGCAGGCCTCTGCCTTAGTACTATGTAATAAAGATAACACAGTTCTGTTATCTTTTGACAAACTTTTTATTATTATTACTATCGTTGCAAATCATTAGCTTACAGCAACTACAAGAGGAGTTGCAGATGTTATCTTAGAAGCAGACTGATCTATAATTTAGAACCACAGACACACAGTGAACAGTTGCAGAGGGAAAATAGTGCTGTGACAGACAGGTCTACTCTGCAGGGATAGAGATCCTCTAGAGTCACGTAGGTAGATGATCAGGAAGTAATGCCTCTCCCCTTTAAAACACCTGGGACAAAAATGGTGGCATGAGGACTACACTCCATCGCATCTCCTAGGTGTCTACTGCTTGTTAGCATTGGTGGTTCTTTTTCCTTTCAGTCCCTAGGCTGGGTTATTGTTGCACTTATGCTGAAGGAAGAAATATAATTGCTTCTCGGTGGGACAAAAGAATTGTCCCGCTGCAGAAGTCAAAATGCTGCTGGCTGTTATGACATGGTCTAGTTTTGTCACAACATGACAATTTAGTTTCCCTTTGACTTTCCAAATCTACTTATCAGTTTCAGTGTACATGAATTCTTCTCCCAACTTCTCACTGAACTCAGCAGAGCCTTACAGTGAATTTAGAGGCACAGTTGTCGTGGTTTCTAACGGAACTGAGCTAAAACAATTTATTAAGAAAACATAAGCCAGTCCAGGTTCATTTATATCCCAGTCCACATTCAGATCATTTCATAAGTCTATTATTTCTTACAAAGCTTGGCAGCAGGAAAGTTTCATGTGGCTTGGAACAGCATCACCAACTTTCCACATCGCCCCAGCAGCAACCAATAAATGGGAGGATAAACACAGCTATAACTTAAAAGCATTCTCTGTCGCAAATCACTTGGGAAGAAACAACAGGGCTGAACACATTCTTTGCCTTCTGCAAAAGCCATAATCAGCCCCTTAATTCTGAAATCACCTCTGTTGTTTTTCTCAGTTCAACAACAATTGCACCAATATTACTGAAAGATATTAATGCCCGATGTGAGAACAGAGAGAATACATCCAATATTTACTACTTATGCCCCCATGCCTTTTTTCCACCTAGGACATATTTTCTTCCAAGAAGGGAACAAACTATAAAAGAATAAAAGAAGGTCAAGATTTAGATCAAAGCTCAACAAGTATACTTGAGAAATACTATAATGACTAAATCTGCCCATCAATATACAATTCACACATCTGTAGTCTTCTTGACCTGAAGAATGCTAACTAATGGACTAAAGCACACGTCTAAATTTCAATGTTACAGACTTTAGCAAACTAACCTGTGTCCGAGAGCCATTTTTTTACATTTCTTTTACTTTGCTCATTTAAATGGAACATATTTATACAAAAGGTTACTAACACCTCCAACTGCAAAATGAGGGGGGAAGATTGCAACATGCTTCACATTCTTAACTTACATTGCTGAAATGATCTCTCATATCCTGAAATACAATCTGCAGTAGTCCATAAAATATTAAGACTACTCACTAGTTGTGGCCAGTAATACTTTGCAGAAGCAGTTCCCAGTGGCAGAATGCTCCATGAAAGGTCGTTAACACAACACAAAGGTCATTAACACAACAGCCACCATGAGAAATTCTTCTCTGGACTATTATTAACAGCACTAACCAGCCCTAAAGAATCTGCCGTTGCTCCTATTGCTTGGCTCTGCAGCAGCAGTAGGCAGTAAGATAACTACTTCATTACTGAACTCAATAAAGTGACACTTAACTGTCATAAGGAGCGACACTGTCACAAATAATATCGCTTCACTCATTTGGCATTATGCCACTCTATCCCAAGAGCAATATCCTCAATGGTGTAATCTGCAGGAAATCATAACAAACTTCTGCAAACTGAAGTCCTCCCACTGACTCTCCCCCAGTGACATAAATGGGGATCCTACCTGAATAACTCGCACTAAGGATAGGAAAAAAAGAAACCACCAGGAAAAAAAAGAATATAAAACTGAAATTCAGCCCCCTGGAAATGATTTATTTTCTTCACCCTTACATTACACAGCATTTTCCGCTCTAGGTGTCATGCCATCAGGATCAAAACAAGCCCTTAACTCCAGTTTTATGTTGAAGTAAGCCATGGTCCTGCCACTCAGCCTCATGACAAAAGGGCTGTAGCTGCCCCACAAGTCCTCCAGTCCCTCCCCAAGCACATGAAGTACAGTCTTACTTAGCCTCTTGCATACATCTTTTCACATTGTCTCACTTATCTGTCAAAAATTACTCGGGCTTCTTGATGCATTTTTTTCTTGACAGTAAGGGAGCAAGGGGGAGGAAAGCTTTATTCGTTAAATAGCTTTCATTTCAATGAGCAGACTTCCAGCTCACTTCTTTGAAAATGATTCCATGGAGGCTAAACTACTGGTGACTTCATGGGTCTTTTTATAAAGCAACATAATGATGGTGGATGGACAGAAACAGCTGCAGCATTGCCCTGGCTGTGGCAAAGATGCCCTGAGCACAGCAGCCTTCAGCAAGTAAACCACCCCATGGCTGTCAGGCTGCTGCCTTGTAACCAGTGGCATAGAGATGCTGAGTGTGTGCAGGACATGTTAGCATCATCACTGCAGGGAACACACCGGCTTTCAGGAAAGGAGACAACTTACTTTGAATAACTTACCTTGGATTTGGGAATGTGTTGTGACACATCATATCATAGAATCACAAATAGTTTGGGTTGGAAGGGACCTTAAATACAACACAGTTCCAGCCCCGCTGCCACGGGCAGGGACACTTTCCACTAGACCAGGTTGCTCAAAGCCCCATCCAACCTGGCCTTGAACACTGCCAGGGATGGGGCAGCCACCCATGAGACAATGCCTCACCACCCTCACAGTGAAGAACTTCTTCCTAATGTCTAATACAAGTCTCCCCTCTGTCAGTTTAAAGCCATTCCCTCTTGTCCTATCGCTACCTGCCCTTGTCAGAAGCCTCACTCCAGCTTTCTTATTGGCCCGTTTAGGTGCTGGAAGCTGCTGTAGGGTCTCCGTGGAGCCTTCTCTTCTCCAGGCTGAACAAGCCCAGCCCTCTCAGCCTGTCTCCATAGGAGAGGTGCTCCACCCTCAAAGCATCTTGATGGACCTGTTAAAATGAGTCCAGAGGAGGCCTCAACCTTGCTACACTTGATTATATTCTGAGCATATGCTTACTGGGGTTATTGAAGGATGGGATGGTTTAATGTGGTTGCTCACAATCTAAAAGTTAAGCATAATGATCTAACAGCCATGAGCTTACATCAAGTTCAAATGCTTTCATTATGGTACATCATCTTTGGTTTTAGCTGGCTTATGGTCCTCTTTCATCAGATTGCAAAGGACATAATAAAAGCTTACATACCAAGGCACTGGAAGTCAAACAACCCTGGGACAACAACTGTCATTCAGTCAGCAGGGCACAGGCAGCTCTGCAGCTCCTTCCTGCCTGTCCCAAGTCCCACGATCAGTCTTGGGCTGGATTCAGCCCACATCAGGTCCAGAGCACTGGAAATATACTGTCAAGAATACCTTACAAAATGTGCAGTAGAGATTGAAAAGTAATCTGACTCTTGCAGAAGTGCTCATAATCCACACATTTCTGAGCAACAAACATGGAACAAGTATTTTGTGGTTTTTAGTTTCTGAATTTCTTTTGGCTTTGACACTGAAAAGCAGATAAATAATTTTCAGGTTTGAATGGAGTCCTTCCTACAGTGAGACTGTTAAAAGCTATCAAAACCTGTCTGGCTAAAAAGAATCCATCTCCTTCACCATTTAAAAATACCATAGAACATGTAGATTATGAATTTACTAAAAAAGACTTTTTTCAATGAAAAGAAGACAGATTAAAAGAAGGCTAAAGATAGACTTGCACAGGCGAAGTGCCTTTTCAAGGATCTCCATCAGACTGTCAACAGTGACATACATGCAGACACTAAAGGCAATTCCTTGTTCTCTCCATGTGCCAGAACTGACTGCTGAAGTGATTGAGGTGATGGATGCTGCAGTGACCTGAGCAAAACCGAAGAGGTTCCTGGGTGATAACTGAGGGCAGGGGCACAAGCCGGGAGCAGCGCGGTGTGAAGGAAGCATTACAGGCATGGCAGGAAGCCAGCGAAATCCCCATCAAATCACCGTGTGACTGTCTTTGATAAAAGCTCATCCTGAGGTACAAAAAAGTAATGTGAGTAATCAGTTACTGGTCGTTGAAACAGATCGTTACATTACTCCGTGACATTGTCAGCATTTATTTGGGTAAAGAGGTGACTGAGTTTTTAGCAGCACATTCAGCTGATGATTTGAAGGAAAGATTATCGTCTACAAAAACATGATTGGCACAGGAGAGACCAGACAGGGATAACTGCTTTTGTACTACAGAGCCAGCTGAAAACCATTAGGCTACAACTCTAGAGCAAAACCCAGGAGCTTTTAACATCAGTTGCAAGACCTCCAGCACCAGCAGGATTCCCACCTGAATGCTTAATGGAGAGAAAAAAAGCTGAAAATACAGCTCAACTGAAGAGCAAGGCCGTGCAACACAGAGCTTAAGTTTAAATAGATTAAGATAAGAGTTTAGGGAAATTAGTTGTGTTTTCACTTTCATTCATGTAAAATCAGAACAAACTGGGTTTATACATGAATACCTGAAAGACTGAAAAACTGGTCTGGTTTAACATAAAGCTAGGTAAATTTGAAAGTCAGTATATGTTATATACTGACGATATATATATATATTTACTCCAGATGATAAAAATATTGGCTGCTACATCTGGTTCCTTAAGACAGTGGCTCTAAACCCATCATTTTCTGAAGGAATACCAGTAGCAGTAGCTTTATGAACTTGAAAGTTTCCCAGTTATAGAAACACTATTTCTGTGGAACTGCCGGCTGAAATCTGAGCTACAGAGAGAGGTTCAAAGCAACTCTTTCTTTTAGGTGCAGATGAAGCTGAGCACCACACAGCAGAGATTCAAGGGCAGCATTTGCATGAGGGAACAGCTACTGCACTGTAGAGCAGAGCTGCTCCTTTCACCGAGGGGCCGGCAGGAACCTCACCAAGTTTAACAGAGGCAAATGTTATGTTCCGCCCTCGGGCAGCACAATGGGAACAGACAAGGGAGCCGGGCTGGAGCTGGAGCACAGGCAGTGCCCCAGGGTGAGCGCCAGTGACAGACCTGACCTCCCTCTTTCTGGCAGAGGGCAGGGGCCGTATCCTGCAGCAGCAGCCTGAGTGGCTGAAATGTCAAGTTTTCAAACTCAGAAGCAGCAAAACCCATGCCACTGTACCCCAGCAGCAGCAGCAGGAACTGCTGCAGGAACAGGTGTGACCAGCAATAGGTTTAATCCCTTGGGAACACCTTTGGGAAACAATCAATTGTACAACAAATAAAACATTTGCTCAAGAGAAGAGGTCACCTCCTTTCCCAAGCTGATGCAGCGCTTCCCTCGTTACAGAACTTAATGAGTTATGCCATGTGCACAGCGAACAAAGACCTTGCCTACCACCTGATGGAGGGAATGAATGGAGCGTGGAGCTGCCAGGAGCCTCTTCCCTTACCACTACAGGACTGAGCCCCTCTGCTCCACTGCTTGTGAAGTAGTGTCCACAGTGTGCTCCCTTCAGAAGCCATTGGTGAGCTAAAAAACATTTTTCGGTGTTCAATAATTGATTGATGCTTCTATTTGTTGCCCTTCAAGTGCAGCTGCAACTGCCTCTCCCCCACCCATGTCCTCACAATCTGCTGTTCTTTCTGTGATATCTTTGATGTACTGAGCTTATGCATCACCTTTCCTTTTAATATACTGGACTGAGGATTCAGCTTATTCATCAGTTTGACTCAGAGAATAAGATCCAGCCTACTATCAAGGACTGCAGCAAAGATCTAGATTTATGTATTTGCTGCATAGCTCAGACTTAAACAGGCTTTTCTAGTGCAGGTCATAGGCGTGTTGAGACAAATTTATTTATTTCTTTTAAAGGTGAAGGTTTAAGACTCCTCATCCTTTACTCCTTGTTTGTTTTCATGCTATGTCGCCTACAGGGAAGATTTCTGAGGCTGGTGTCCTGCAGGAGGTGGGGCAGAGGCAGCAGCTGTCTGTGGCAGTGGGCTCTCCTGTTGATGCTAGGGCAGAGCACCCCGGCACACAGATGGCTACTGCATTAGCCGTGGCACAGCACTACAGATTTTCTCTCATGAGCTAATCTCACATTTAATGGAGAATGTGGCCTTTGACTCCAGTTCCAGAGCCATCAGCTTGTCCATGCGCTTCATGCACAGCAGCACCTCGCAATAAAACTCTCCATCAGTTTTTTTGCTTTCTACTTGATTGCATTGTGCAGCAGGCTTAGCAGTAAGTGTTTGCTGAACCCCAAATCCTCTGAGCAATGTACAACAAACTTACTGCTGCAAAGATTGAGGAATTAACCCTTATGATAGAGACCATTCCTCTCAGCCATTAAAAATCACATTGAATCCACGTCAGACCTAGTACTGATTGGCAGGGCTTGGACATGACCAAGGCCCAATGGCTCCTGCTCAAGAGCAGCACCAAGGAGCACATACTGAGATACAGGGACATACAAGCTGCTGCTAGGAGAAGCCTCATGCGTGGTGCAAGGGGTGGCTTGTCAGGAAGCTACCAGGGAGGGCTCTGGGACTTGGTTTAAATACAGAATTAAACACCAAGGCTTTATGGTGGATTCAGTCAAAACTTTGTATTTGGATCTCTGTGTTTGCAGCAATTCTTGGACTCTGCCCCCTGGTTTGGTCACAAGAACTAAATCACAGTTTCATCACATTTTATTAGTGTTTGTTTGCATGGTGAGAACTGACTGAACCATTTTACACAGACATCCATCACCTGCAGCTACATCACCTCCTTAAACACCACCCCTAGCCTGAACCAGGGGGACCAGGGCTTCCCTTCTAAGCTGAGGATTGTCCAGCCTTGCCTTAGGGACCAGCTGCTCCAGACTTACCGATGGCATGACTGGACTCAGCATATTGTTGTACCACTCACAAAACACCATTGTTGTCCCAGGCACTTTCTGCTTTTCCCTCCAGAGGATCTGGTTCCTAAGGAAACCAACAGCATTTGCTCACCAAGGCTTAGTAACAGTTAAGCGCAACGTGCCGCAGTTCGGGAAATAAGGCAGTTTATGTGACACATCCTACCCATGCAGATGGTATTACTCAAAACTGTATCTCTTGTAACCTGGTCCGATTTCCCCCCATTTTTTTCTGTGTAAGAGGGATCTGTTCAGACAGGTCACACACAAGGACACACAGTGACAACGCTGCAGCTTGGGAACCCAAGCACCGCGGCAGCACCGGACAGGGTCTGCTCTTGCCGCAGGGTCTCCCCAAGCAGGGCACGCTGCGTGGCTCCCCGAGTCCCTGCCACAACGCAGCTGCATACACAGCAGGACAAGCAGCAGCCAAGAGTGATGCTGCCCTATTTGCACAGCTTCTCAGGAGTCCTCCATCCCTCACACTGGCCCCAAATGAGTCACTGCAAACCTCACCCAAACAAGAGACTGTCCTTAACTCTACCACATTCACATTATCAGTTTATTGTGCCTATGAACCCTGAAGAACAAAGGCCTGGAGTAGATGGAGGTATTTTGCTGAGCAAAGGGAACGCTACCTCAGATTTTTAAAATAAAAACAGGTTTGAAATTTCACACCTTTACAGGATTTCCTTCCCCTCCTAAGATGCTGTGCAGCTCTGCGCTTTGGGTCCCTTGTTATTGGTGGGTTAATTAATGCAATTATTCACATCTTGTTTCTGTTGAAGTCTGTGATGATCTGCATCATGCTAGGGACTTCAACCCATGCCCTTTACCCCATAATCTCACATCAGTGACAGCCTCTGCTGGGTCCCCAGTTTGCCACTGCTGGTTTCAGCTGTTAACATTACCCGTTGTAGGCTAATAAATAGGACTTTTCCATAAAAAGGCCACAGGCTTTCTATCCACCCACCATTGCAGGGTCTCAGCCTCAGAGCTCATCTGGTCTTGTCACTGTAACTGGACTAACAACTGTCATGTTGTGATTAGACATTAAAACATCAGATTAACACATTCACAGTTACACATACAGAGTTTTGTCTTGTTTGCCCAAAAGGAGATGTTGAGTGCAATGCTATGCCGGAGTGGGGCCGCTTAGCCCACCTCAGTTGAACAGCAAGCCATTATCTGGGCACAGGCTTCATCTAAATTAATCAAAATTATAGTGTGTATGAAAGCATGCTCAGGTGCTAAAGCAGCATTAGTGCCACAAGCACCGACCCCCTGACGTCTCCAGCTCTTTCAGTCCCACCCACATCCTGCCCTCCTTCTGCTCCTCACCACCTATTCCTACCCCTTGACCAGTGCCAAAAAAGAGCTGTTTGAGCAGTCTGACCCATACCAATTTAGCTCTAACTTATTCAGAGGTTACAAATAAAAGTTGTTCTATGGTAATTAGGTTCCCAAGCCCCATGCAAGCATTCATGGTGCTGCAAGGTGGGGGAGAGGGAAAGGGGATTTCTTGAAGTGTTTGATAACCTTGGACATAGCAAAAAGAGGGAGGGAAAAAAAAAAACTAAAAAGAAAAGCTTTCTCCTAGAAAGTATTTGTTAATAAAAAGGAGGATCCTGCCCCCATCTGGCCTCCTGGGAAGGAAGCAGCCTAAGACCAACCTTCCGAAGGATTCACCACAAGAAATCCTTGGCGGAGCACTGGGCAGGATGTGAACACTGGTTCCTGAGCCATTTTCCAGTCCTAAATGGGTAATAATTCATGTTTTGGATCAAGGTTTGACTGGCAGAAAACCAGAGATAATTATAATCTTTCTGGAGCAGCTCCAGTCATGCTATTGTTTGTTTGTGGGGTACAGATGGGTCCAGCTGTGCTGTGTGAACGGGAATATATAAACCTCACCAACTGCAGCCGATGTGGGAAGGGAACCAAAGTGCCCTCAAGAAATCTGTGCCACCACCAAAAAGAAGAGAAACAGTAGTTTTATTTGCTTTGCCTCTATAAACCTGTAGCACATCATATGCTCTGTATTATACTTCCAGACTAAAAATGGCTTTGGGAAAAATTACTTGGTCTGCAAAGCTGAGCTGCCTCTCCTCATGGGCTACAAGGAAGAAGAGGGAGGAAAAACCCGTTGGCTAGAAGCCAGAGGGACCTTTTGCTTTCAGAAAATCAGAAATAAGGTTTAATTTTAAATCTCAAATTAGCTGAAGCCCAGATATCCTCCAAATGCCTTCCCCTTTTCCCTGCCCCAGCTGCGCTCCATCCTAGACCTTTCACTCCTTTGCTGGGTTCAGCATGAAATAGTGGCTGTTGCTGGTGACTGGCAGCAAAACTCCCACATAAGAATGGGATTTTCCTACTTTATCTCATTTAAGAGCTACCTAACTTACCAATACATGCATTTTTTTGCATTATCCCAGGATTCTCCTTAAATGCAACAGGACAGGTAAGAATTTATGATCTGAACATGTGATGGAAAAAAGTTTCTGCCAGGGCGCAGGCTGCTCTTGTCCACAGGATGGTGAAGAAGGGCTTGTTTCTCTCGGCACAAGTTGACCTTTAAGGAATAGTCAAACATTGACAAAAACAGTCTAGCTATGGCAGTTTATCAGTGCACAGATCACTAAAGGATTCTTTGTACATGGCATCCAGAGGGTGAGCAACACCGGGATTCGACATCTGCAGCTGGACTTGGGCTGCTGCTGCCAGAACCAAAAAATCCCAGACAGATCTTGTATCAAAATGTCCATATCAGACCACTCAAATGCCACTTTATCTCCATGTCTTACCTGCATTATAAAAGGAATATGAAAGGGGTAACTTCAAAAATCAGTTACTCAAAACCTGCGCACTGAGGAATTTCTGTCTGCAGCAGATGAAAAGCTTCAGAGCTAGTGGTTAATGCATTTGATGTAAAATCAGTTGTTCTAACCACTTTGCCTCAGATAAATAAACACAGGTTTGTATTTCACATGGAGGTCTAGAGGTGATGAGTAGAGTGTATGTGCATGCAGGAGGAAGGTGTGTGGATAGCTGAGGTCCTGTCAGAGAGGGTCTCAGCAGTCTTACCAACTCACACCACACAGCAGGCAAATGCTTACCAATGAGACACCTCACCCAGCTCAGCAAAGACCCTCCAGAACCCATGGCTGGGTGGAGCAACTGCGCTACAGGCTCCTTTGCGGCATCTTGCACAGCGCTAGTCCTCAACAAGTGCAGGCACGATACAAGGATCGGTGACAATTTATTAACTCACAGCAGTTCTGGTTTCTCTTATGCTCCTGGCTGATAACATGCAAGAGCTACTCTGTGGAGAGAGAAAATTTACAGTTTAAACGTGTCTTTGGGCAGCAGGTTTCCCTTGCTATGTTAACATGTTCTTAAGAAATGAGTAATTCTCCTGCTTTGTTTTTCGAGACATGTTTTATGACAGTTTGGATGAAAAATAAGGTGTTGGAAGTTCTTATCAAGATTCCTGTATCAAGTAAAGTTCAAGATGTTCCTTCATTTACCAGCTAGCCTGTTCACTGCACTGTAAATACTACAGCACCTTTGGCAAGAGAAATCCGCACATACTGACAGAAGCATATTGCTTATAGGAACACGCTACCAACAACATCAGCCTGTACTCAAATATGCTGTCAAATACATTTAAAGCCTTTTGAAACAAAATAAACACTTCTCAACCAACAAAGCAACTGGATTATTTGTTGCTCAGTACACTGTATACAACCGAGTATTTTCTAGAAGCACAAGAAAATCATATTGCACCAGTAAGGGAAGACTTAAGGACTTGCAGAACCTCGCGTAGTGGAAGCTGAACTCTCCCGAAGCAACCATCCCCCAAGGATGAGACCAAACATACGCCCAAGTCATCACTACCCATGGGCTTAAAACCAATGCACATGTACCACTGCGAACAGCAGCGGCTGCAATGGCAAAACCGATTATGCTAAGCAAATTCAGAATTATTATACATATAACCTTGAAAAATGAGTTGTCAAGCTCACTCTGAAAATGGTACAGTGAGTCTGAAACAAATTATTTGGCCAATTTAATACAAATTGTTAGGTTTATTAGTTGCTTACACAATTCTAACACGCATCCATTAATTCATGTTTCAAAGCTGTACATATCGGTAGTAATGGGGTGTCTGATAGCATTCAACAGTACAAGGACCTCAGAAGCAAGTCTTCAACAGTACCACCATTTATACTAAATCTTTATTTACGAACAAAAAATTCAGACAATTTTCACTGTTACTATTCCATGATTTGCATGTCTTTGCATGACTCCAGTTGTTTCGCTACAGATATATATATACATATAGATTGTGAGGGGAGGAAAAAAGCCTTCCAATTCTGAAGAATAAGGGGCAAAAAGCAAGACAAAACAAAGAATCAACCCTGAAGACATGGACTGTTCTGTAGTTTTGTATCTAATTTGACCTCATGTTAAAGAGCCATATTCAGAGAAAATAAATCAATGTGCAAGAAAAGAGTCATGACATGACCTGTAATTTTAAAAGTGGCAATAGGATTGAAAAAATGTACTGTAATTAAACAAAACAAAAAACAATTAAAGAGAACACAGCAGTCTTTAACTTTCATACAGTCAAGGACAAAAAGCCAAAAAGTAACAGCATTTTCTGTCAAAAAGTCTATTTACAGTTTCATACACCAGATGTAAATGACTGTGCCAAGGCTCATTTCAGCTCTACACAAGACACTCAGTTGTTGGATGCAGAAGTGGTTGGAGTTTAGCAGTGGTGAACATTTTTTTTGTCCGCAGTTAAAATAAAGGTATTTAACGCTAAAATCATACCAGAATAAGAACCTTCAGAAATACTTATTTGGCATGTATTTTTAATGGACCAATGTGGTGATATACAGACCAAGATTAGCCAGCACCAAGGGGATTAGAGGCAGGCAACAGGCACTTGGCCCAAGAAACAAAGAGTTCAGAGGAACCTTGTGCTGAAATAGACAAAAGTAAGTATGTGATAATGGTGGTGGGGGAGGTTAAAATCACCTTGTATTTAATCAGAATCAAAAGGAAAAGAAAGAGTTTTCAGAAAAGTTGCAGCAAAGTCAAGGAATAACTTTGTTAAGAGTTAAGAGTTTGTTGAGCTCAGGACAGCCTGAGAGTGGCACAGCGCTGAAGACAGCTCACCCTTCCTTCTCCTCCATACGATTTTTGCTGGAGGGTGGAGTACAGCAACAAGCGACACAGCCACACCAGCCGCCATCAGAGAGGAGCTGGAGAAAAAGTCCACCCAAAAGGGAAAAGGGTGTCACAAAGGAAAAAGACTTCTGCTAGTCACACAGCTGAAACCAGAGGCCAAGGACAGAGAACGCAGAAAAGCATTTTCCCATCTCTCGCACCTTCATACCAGAGGGGAGGATGTGTTTACCGATTCCTCAGAACTCTGTTAACATCATCTGACTGTGCAATCACAACGTTACTGCACAAGATTACCACATGGATAACAAATATTGCACAGTTTGAAATCAAGCAAGAAGTCCAAAATTAACGCATGGAACAAGGCTGTGCAGGTTGCAGAACCGAAGAGCAGCACACGTTTAGTACAGTACCATGACAATTGTACTTTTTAACCCAGCTTTGGCATTCTCTCTTTTGCTTTCTAAGTTACCTGTGATCCCCTACCACTCCCAAGGCTGCAAATACCAGCAGGTGGTATGTGAATATGCAGGAGTGGTACACCACAGGAATCCAGCATTTTTATAGGAAAAGAACATTTCATCATTCATTTTAATTCATTTAATATGTGAAACCAGCCCATATGTACTTAATACCCAACTTGTCCCAAATGCCAAACAACCTCCTAATACAAACCCCGCAATGGCAGGTGTGGCAGAGCAGTGCATTTCATCCTCAGAACACCAAGAAAACCCCATATACTATGTCAGAAATTGTCTCTTTGCTTAAAAAGCTTCACTGCCACACACACACACACAAAAGGTTTAACACAACCAGTATGATTTTAACCAGTTATTGCATCTTACATTAATAAATACTGGTAGGTTCTCACGAATTAGCAATTCTGACTCTGTCTGTAAATGTGCATATATGCTTGTACACATCTCCCTGCCCCAACAATTCCAGACCAAATTCGTGTTTGTTTCACAAAGAATTAGAAGACGAGAATTGAGAAGACATGAACAAATCAGAAGATGTGAATAAATTCCCTTCAACTAAATGAAAATCAGATTTTAAAAGCCAGGAAAGACAGAAAGAAGCGAAGGGGAAACAATTCAAGGCACATTCTCATAAAATTTCAGGAAAAGTTACTTAACAGAATCATAATTGAACTTTATTATAATAAATAGCTGTATAAAAAGTTTTAGCCAAATTACTTAGATAAACATGTGGAAGTTCCAGACACAGAAGTGCTCAAGCCAGGAAATTCCAGTCCTCACAAGTCTTGTATTAATTTGAAGCAATAAATTTGTACGTTCTGGAATGAAATTTTATTGCAGTATCAGTGTTAACCACAGATTTTACGCATTTCTTTCAGAAAGAAGACAAACTTTTTAGAAAGAGAAAAACAAAATACAAGCGATCAAAAGAAATATGACTCTGGTCATAAGATTCATGAGTGTATATATATGAATGTTATTTTGCATTCACAAAAACCAGACAGATAACATACTATAACATAACTACATCATTAGTATACAATCTGATAAGTTTATACTCAAAGGATCGTAGGTTTAGTGCTGGAGGTTAGTATTATCATCCAGTTCTTGGCAGAGTGTAAGGACAAAGAGGTCAGTTCCCTTTGACGACTCCTGGAGAGACAGAAAGGCAGACTCGCACTTAGAGCAGCACGTACAGGCTGAGTACAGAACTGGGGCCACAGGATTAAAGGGTTTGGAAAAGAATGTTACAGGAAGGTCAAGGGCATGCTGAAAACATTCCTGAAACCATGATATAGACACAGTTTAAACTGGATTGGTTACCATTCCTCTATCGTATACTACCAATTCTTCAATCTATTACCCATAAAAGTGCTGAGGCTTTCCAATCTGAGGTGTTTTGGTTTTCAATCTTTGAATGTCTCAGCAGGAGAGTAAGTCTTGGCCACTTCTTCAACCTTCCACAGTGTTCAATGAAGAACATATTTAGACAAGAGTAACACTTAGCTGATGATTTACAAAGATTTACAGCCTTCTATGTAAAGCAGCATGTTCTACCTTAATTCAGTATGAGCTAAGTTTTCTAAATTTACAAATGTGAAAAGCTTAAAAAACATACCCAGCTTGTGTCCTTACTCACAGAAGGCCTGGCTTAAAAGGCTAAGGGTAGTACATGAGAGTGACCCTGTTATGGATAAAGGCTATCTGATATGAAGAAAGTTTTCAAAAACAGTTTCTGTACAATATAAAAATTAACCAGTAAAATTCTAGTAAGGCAAGAATATAATTTCTGCTTATGATTCTAAAGCACATTGTAAAAAAGTTAGTGGCAATCACTTACAATTTCTCATTTTTGTACATTTAATATATTTACTGCAACAATTATATTCAAGTCACATTTGTATTTATAATACATATCACAACTATATGCAGAGATATTTTTCTTTCTTAGTGCCGTTCTTCATGACATTAAATCATTCCCGTCCTGTAATACTCAGTGACGCACCAGTTCAAGGCTTAATATTACATTCATTGGAATTAGTGAAAACAGTTTTTCAGATACAGTTAGTCTGACAGTCGCAAAACCCTAATGTTTTCCTAGCCAATTAAGAAGGAACTACTTACATTAGGATGCTTACAATGCCAAGTATTCTTGGAGTAAGTTATTTAAATAGAGTTCCTTGAAAAAAATTACAGCTAACCAGTCTGCTACAAGGACGAATTTCATATTTCCTTTTATAAAGCAAGCTAGCTATGTGATGCCTGATAAATGGAAAAGTGCTTGGAATGCAGAGGACAGAAAGAACCGCAACAAAAAAATTCATCATAAATCATGTTAAAAACAGCATGTAGGGAGGGAAAAAACCCACTCATTTACAAACATTTAGATGCCCTTATAGAAATATATCTATTTTAGGGAAAATGGAAATTGTAGCATAAGAAGAAAAAACCCCGACCACTGAATTAGTTTTAGGCACTTGGGCTGCATAGACGTAGAAGGTGCCTATCAGATACGTTTAACATTCACACTGCTATACTTAAGAACATACTACATAATGCATAGGAAAACAGGTATTAAGCCACCTGGAAAAAAAAAAATAAAAAAATGAAGCCATGTAGATCCCTGTTCGCATTTTCCAAGCTCCATATTCTGCCTTTCCTCACAAT
>JANHGB010049038.1:0-28655 GCA_026283785.1 Coracopsis vasa
TCTGATTTTCAGCAAAGTTTATTGAAGCCTTGACATAGTGCAACACCACCCATCAGCTGAGCCATGGTTAACAGTGCTGTCCTTTATGCCCAAGGCAAGAAAGGCAAGGGGAATAAATGAGTTTAAATCTCTACAGAAGGTTTCCCGGTTGCAAGAGGGTGAAAGCACAGGCCCTGCAAATCACTGTGATTCAGCTCAATGTTAAGTCATGCATCTGAATCCTCCAAGTACAGAAGGGACACTGTCATTAAAACAAACCTAGAAACAAGCTAAAACACCAACACAGGCCAGTTTTAGAGGCCCTTAAGTGGAGCAGTTAGCTTGGGAGGCGAGCTGGGGCTGCTCGTGATGAAAGCCTCACAAATGGAGAGGTGGGTGAAATGCCAGACAGCCCTGGGAAAGAAGGAAATATTTATATTGATTTATTCTGACATTTGCAATGTAATGTCCTTATAATAAACCCTGCCCCAGGAGCGGGTGTTATTTGGATTGTCTCGACATCAGATAGTGAGAAACCCAAGAAGGGGAAACCGAGACAGGGCCAAGGGTTTGACATCCAGCTGCGTAAGCTCCCTTCGTGGTCCTTTATCAGGGCTGTTTGCACCCGCCGTGTACTCACATGGTTAAGAGGATCTAGGAAGGCTGCGATCCCTTTGCTTTTCCAAAGCCATTCCTCAGGAAAAGACTAATTAAGTGGCGGTGTTATTACAGCAGCTCCTCGAGTCTCGGAACACAACCAGCGGCGATTAGGCAGGCGTCAGCTACTGGGCGGGATTTCCCACTGCCCAGCTGTGTAATTATCACAGCAGCTAAGCCAAAATCGCTTGACAAAGAAAACCAGCTGCAGGCTGTGGGTCTGGGAGATAGCGCATGTCCAGCAGAGACAGAAACAATAACCCCTTCTCCTCTCCTATTTCTCCAAAGGGAAGATCAATGAAGACAAGCGCGCCGCTGCTCCTGCAGAGGAGCGATAGCAATATCGATTGCTGGGGAGCACCTGGAATCAGAATCAGAAAGAGGTTTCTTGGAGAACTGGATATTCACTGCTGCCTTCCTCACCCAGGGACAGGGAGGTGGGAGGTGAGAGATGATAAGGAGAGAGAATATCTTGCATTGGTTTGAATTATGGACCCCATGCGGCAGCATTAGCCCTGCAAAGAGGGCATGAGGGCTGTCTGTAGTATCCCCAGTAAGGCACCAATGTGGACTTTGAATGGTGGAAAAGCTTTGAGTTTGTTTCCAGAAACAATTTCAGTTGTCTGTGACCTTGAGTAACCTCCTGCCTCAGTTTCCCCATCTCTAAAGCAATGTCACCCATGTCAGAAACCTCACTGGTTGTCCTTGCCATGCCATTGATGCATTTAAACAAAGTGGGCAGAAGCCAGCCTACAGCTCAGGAGCATTCTCCTGCCTGTCTGTGCCACCTGAGGCACCATCAAGAGGTGTCTTCCCTGGCTTTTGACTGCATGGGCAATGGCCATTATCATCTCCAAAGTCGTTTTACTCTCCCAGCAATGAGCTGCCTGCCAGCAGGGATGGCTGATGCACAGGAGGGAGCAGAGAGGCAAACACAGGAGAGACAAACTGAGGTGTGTGGGAGAGCAACTGGAGCTATTTGGAAGAGCGTATGTCACTCCTTTCCATGGATCAGCAATGTATTTAGTGATGTAGCAGGACAAAAGCAGGATAAAAGAATGAGGAGAGGTTGCAGGTGGGGAATATACCACTACCAGTGCAAGGTTGTCTCCACTCTCCAGGTCCAGCTGACCAGTTGTGTTGGTTTTGGCTAGGATAGAGTTAATTTTCTTCATATTAGCTAGCAGGGGGCTGTGTTTTGGAGATGTGGTGAAAACAGTGCTGATAACACAGGGATGTTTTAGTTACTGCTGAGCAGTGCTTATACAGAGTCAAGGCCTTTTCTGCTCCTCACCCCATCAGTGAGCAGGCTGGGGCTGCACAAAGAGATAGGAGGGGCACAGCCAGGACAGCTGACCCCAACTGACCCAAGGGATATTCTGCACCATATGATGCTCAGCATATAAAGCTGGAGGAAGAAGAAGGAAAGGAGGAAAGTTCAGAGTGATGGTGTTTGTCTTCCCAAATAACTGCTACATGTGATGGAGCCCGCTTTCCTGGGGATGGCTGAACTCCCCCCTGCCCATGGGAAGTGATGAATGAATCCCATGGTTTGCTCTGCTTGCATGCCCAGTTTTGCTTTACCAGTTAAACTGCTTTTATCTCAATCCACATGTTGTCTTCTCACTTTTACCCTTCCAATTCTCTCCCTCATCCCAATGGAGAGGTAGGGCTGAGCAGCTGTACTGTGCTTAACTGCTGGCTGGGATTAAACCGCAACACCTGTGTAGGTAGAGTCTTGTCCTGGTTGTTTCTGGTATGTCAGTGTCCCAGCACATCACAGCATGGTGTAGATCTGTCCATGAGGAGCTCAGCATGAGTTGAGCATCCAGCACATGGTGATGGCCAGGACTGGACACAGGAACCACTTGGACCTCCTGGCATGAAGGATGGTGTGAGAGACAAGATCTTTGGAAAAGAATAACACGGACAAATGCCAACATTTTTCAAAGTAGCAGCACAAAGACATCTGTTTTCATTTATATGTAGTAACTCCCGACTCAATTCCAGTTTCATATCACCGTCCAAAGGTATCTCTTCACTCCCACCTGAATTTAATTGGAGCAATCCTTTTACTTCCTTCAGCCAGACAGGACCTTTGCTATAGGTCCCTCACAAACACTGCTTGGTGGAGCCTGTAAGCAGAGACAGATCTCGCTCTGCTGCATGAGGAGCCCATTCCTTACATGAAGATCCCAGCCTCAGCCTCTAACTACATTCTCAGTGTCTGTGCAAATCTGCCAACCATTAGCAAATGCCTTCTCAGAGAGCTCTTCAACCTGCAAATCCATTTGCACTTCAATTGCCTGCCACGCAGCACTTGGCCTAGATGAGTAACGAAGTGTGCGACCTTCATTGCATTGTTAATATCTCAACTATTCCAATGTTTAATAATTTAATGCAGTGAGAACGGTTTGACTGAATGCTCGCTATCTGTAGCAGCTAATTAACCACAGAGGCCCAGAGAGGTCTTGGACTTCATGCAGCCTTTCAATACTTATACAGATACATAACAGAAAGATGTATTTCAATCCAGCCTGACACAGCAATGCATCTTCATCTCTGGATAAAGGGTAGCACACATGGTGTTAACATTTAAACAAAGCCATGGGCAGCAGGAAGAGACAATGAGGAGTGGATGAGTGCATTGCATTGAACAGGTTGGATTTACAACACAGTCACTCACTTTGCTGGCTTTGCCCGTAATCCATGAGTTTAGACTTCATGGCAAAGGCAGGACCCTTTATGTCCACCTGTGTCTTCTCTGGAGGACCAGGTATGCTGTTACTGACTCATCCTCCTGTGTGTGCAGCATCGCACACACCAGCAAGCGCTGGTGATCACATCCCTGCTTTTATTAGGGCTGTTTCCCAGCACATCCAACAAACTCCCACTCTTCTATGGAGAAAAGAAAATGTCCCAATGATCTTCTTGCTCCCATCCTGAGCGCCCCATTGGAACTCACTACCCTCCTGTGAGCCACAGCTGGAGCTTCTCCAGGAGATTTCCTCCTCTCCTATCTCCCCAGACATGGGTTATGTGTCATTGCTTGCAGGGACGCGAGGTACAGGGCTTGCAGGGTCAAAGTTGGACCACACTTGCTATAGCCATGATGGGGATTAAACTGGACTTTAGGATGCTAGGTGGGACTCGTGACCCCTAATGCAGCATTCTAAGTAGTTCAGGGTTGTTGGAGATGTCTGTTGCTCTCCACTGGCTGTAAAACACATCAGATGTGTGATTCAGGAAAAGAATAGGCTTGGGTCCATCCCACATGCAGAGCATCTCTGCGTGCAAACTGTTGTTGGCATTAATCAATGCAACAAGCGTGGTGTGGGACCACTTCCTTGCAAAGCCCTGACGTTCAGCAGTATCTGACCTGAAAACTCAACAACCATGAGACACCTTCCCAGCCACATCCCAGCTAATAATAATGGGGGAAGAACACATTTGGAGTTTTAATTTGCTTTCTTGGTTTGAGCCTCTCTTAAAAGTCATGAAGGTGAGAAGCAGATTTTAAGTGAAAGGTGAGATTTGCTCTTCAACAAGCAGCTACCTGCCCCCAGCTGCTTGGATGAGGCATTTTAAGCCTCTCTGGAGCCTGTTCTGCTGTAAAGCCAATGTAGTTAATTTCCATGGAAGTGCTCCCAGTTTACACTGGTGTAAATAAGAGCAGGATTAGACTGATAGTAAAACCAACAAAAACCAATGAGAATAAAACAGACAACCTATGATCGTGATAGTGAGTAGCATTAGTGGGTATTAGTAGCTTAGAATAAATAGATAGAACATAAAGGAACTATTTGTTCTTGCTGTTAAGAACCTTTCAGATTCCTACTTAGCTTGTATCTGTCAAAGACATTTTTTCCCCCAAGAGTTTGTGAAGCATTACCATAAATCTGTCTCATGTAGAGTTTTAATTGCAGAGTTCAAAACACATCTGACTCTGCCAAATGTGATAGCATCAGCCGGTGGCGTCGTTTGTCATTGTTACAGGCAAATAAACCAGAGAGTTAATCAAAGGGCATGAAAAATGAGGTGGCTTCGCTTTCTGGAGTCCTGAATCCAAATCCATCTCTTTTCTTCTCACCCGTCTGCACCAAAATGCCAGCAGCACCAGCTGGCCAAAAGGCGCTCATTCAAAAACCTATTGTAGACAACACATAGGCATATTCTCAGCTGATAAAAGCAAGGACAAACGGGAGAAGATCATAGATAAGTAGGAGACAAAGAGAAGAAAACATTCTCTGGGCAGTGCAGCTGAAGGAGATGAGCAGATATTCAATCACTGCTGCTCAGACAGCTCTTCGGTCCAAGGCCCCTCCGTATCAAACTGACCTGAGGTCTCTCTGGAAGGAGAGAGGCCCTCTTGGCCCCTTGGACTACTGCATGAAACAAGCAGAGATGAAAATCTGACTGAGCGCAAGTGCTTGGGAATCCCGTTTGTCACCAGTCAGAAGCTCAGGTCTGAGCTTCTGCTAATTCTACAGATCTCAACCATGAGGTGTTGTTTGACTGCACCGTCACTGCCCTTCTCTTGCAGACAGAAACAGTTGCCTGTAAATCTTTGGCTCTTAATATGCCCAAGCTGGCCTTTAGCAGACCCAAATAGATGAAAAGATAATGAGTGTTCATCAAAAGATGCCCTGCTTATCTCCTTAGATCCCTTCGGTGTAACGACAGGGATTATTTAACAGATGGAGACCTAAATGTATTTCATGTCCTTTCCAACCCTATTCTGCGTGATACCTCAGACTGATAGAGGAGTCTGCCTAATGCTCAAGGGATTCAGTTAGAGGGCTCTCTTGTCTCTTCTAGCTTCCCTAAACCACTGTGAAGAAATGATGTGGCCGGCACCACACTCGAAGTCTATGGTGATATGCAGGTACTCACAAATGAACACAGTGATTGGCTTAGTGTTTGAGGTGACAGCTGAGTGTACATGCTCCTAGCTTGTTACAACTGCAAAGTAAATGTATGAGCTGAAATCCTTGCATGATATCTTATGGTTTACTCCAGAACAAAATGAAGATCTTCTGAGTCTATGGCCAAGACCAGCAAGAGCATCTCTCATCATTCTGAATATTCTGAAAGTGTCTTCTCATACTTTATTTCCCCCTTAGTCCATCGCCCACCGCCTCTCCAAGCAAACTTTACTATGAAGTTAACACCAATAGTCCTGAGCTTACATGTATTTGTAGGCAAGTGGAATCAAATCAGGGTCCTCTGCACAGTTCTGTTCTCATCCTCCACTCCACTGCTCTTATGTCAGCCACAAAAGCCTCAAAATCTTGCATGTTCAATAGTTCTCATTCCTCCTACCTGTTTCTTTCTTGATTTTCTCTCTCTTAACAAGTAAATCACACTTCACTTTCACCATCCCTTGCCCTAAAGTTTGTTCAAGCAGGATTAGAACAGATAAAGGGGGAGGACCAGATACTTCTCGACAGCCAGCTGCGACTCCTTTAAACCCCATCTTCTTGATATCATCACACTCAGAGATGAGCAGGTCTGGCCCTGTCCATGTGCTGCCCTCCTGATTGAAGGGGTCAGATGGGAAAAGCTTCAGCTTTGCACTTTGAGATACTGAAAGAAAAAAAACTGTTTTCCCTCTCAATATCTTCATCAAGGACTGTAGCGATAGGACAAGGGGTGATGGGTTTAAACTTAAACAGGGAATAGGTATAAGGAAGAAGTTCTTTATTGTGAGGGTGGTGAGCCACTGGAACACGCTGCCCAAAGAAGTGGTGAATGCTCCATCCCTGGTAGTGTTCAAGGCCAAGCTGGACAGAGCCTTGGGTGACATGGTCTAGTGTGAGGTGTCCCTGCCCATGGCAGGGGATTGCAACTGGGTGATCTTAAGGTCCCTTCCAACCCAAACCATTCTATGATTCTATGATTCTAAGTCTAGGAAAAGAAAGTTTCATTTAACATGGAAAACTGGTTCTTAGCTGTGTTCAAACATCCATCACAGAACAGTTTGCTTTAATACTGAGGTTCACATAACATTACACTTTTTTTCTCTCACTTGATTTATTCTTCCTTACAAAAGGCAGAAGACCATGGACAGAAACTAATATTCCATCCTGCACTTCTTTCAGAGTTGTCATCCTGAATATAGCCTATCTCTGAAGCATTAATGTCTAGGAAATACAACCTTGTAAAAAGGCTAATATTCAAATAAATGATCCATGAAATAATTCTTCCAGCAAACAACAAAAACTCTGAACTTAAGACAAATAGAGTTTTCTAGTCTCTCATTCTTCTTAATCTAGATTTCTAGTATTTTCACTGAAATCTTGCAGATTGTCTCTCAGCTAAATAGAATCATAGAATCATTTAGGTTGGAAAAGACGTTTGAGATTGAGTCCATTAATTAACCTATCACTCCCAAGTCAATCACTAAACCATGCTCCCAGATGCCACATCTTTTAAATGCCTTCAGGGACAGTGATTCAACCACTTCCCTGGGCAGCCTGTTCCAATGCTTAATAATGCTTTCAGTGTCTTTTTTTTTTTTCCTAATATCTAATCTAAACCTCTCCTGACACAACTTGAGCCCGTTTCTTCTTGTCCTGTCACTTGTCACTTGTGAAAAAGAGAGAGACACCCACTTTGCTACAATCTCCTTTCAGGTAGCTGTAGAGATCAATAAGGTCTCCCCTGAGCCTTCTCTTCTCCAGGCTAAATAACCCCAGTTCCCTCAGCCAATCATAAGTCTTGCTTGCAAGACCCTTCACCAGCTTTGTTGCCCTTTTTTGTATATGCTCCAGAACCTCAAGTTCTTTTAATGAGTGTCCCAAAACTGAACACAGCATTCAAGGTGCAGCCTCACCAGTGCTGAGTGCAGGGGGACTTTCTTGGCCCTGTTGGCCACACTATTTCTGATACAAGTCAGGATGTGATTGGTGTTCTTGGCTGCCTGGGCACAAGCTGGCTCATGTTCAGTGGCCATCAGTCAGCACCTCGAGGTCCTTTTCCATCAAGCAGCTTTCCAGCCACTCTTTCCCAAGCTTGTAATGTTACATGGAGTTGTTGTGACACAAGTGCAGGATCTGGCACTTTGCCTTTTTGAACCTCATACAAATGGCCACAGCCAATTGATCCAGTCTGTCTATACCCGTCTGCAGAGCCTTTCTAAGCTCCAGCATATCAACACTCCTGACCAGCTTGGTGTCACCTACAAACTTACTGAGGGTGCATTCAATCCTCTTGTCTTGATCATTGATAAAGACATTAAACAGAGCTGGCCCCAATACTGAGCTCTGGGGAACACCACTTGTGACTGGGCACCAATGGGACTTTAGCTTCATTCAGAACAACTCTTTGGTCCTGGCCATCTAGCTAGTTCTTACACAGTGACAAGTACACCGGACCAAGCCACGAGCAGCCAGTTTTATCAGGAGAAGGCTGTGGGAAACGGTGTCAAAGGCTGTATATTATTTAACTCTACTGATAAGTGGATTTATTTAATTCTGTAGTGATAATATTTAATTACCACTATATCATTACCAGTGGTAATATATAAATATAGTGGTAATATTAAATTCTGTAGTGGTAATAATTAATTCTTCACTATGAGTGGTGAGACAACGGAACAGCAGAGAACTTGTGGCTGCCCCATCTCTGGAAGTGTTCAAAGCCAGGTTGGATGGGGATTTGAGCAACCTGGTCTAGTGGAAAGTGTCCCTGCCCAGCCCAGGAGAGTTGGAACTTTAAGGTCTCTTCCAACCCAAACCAGTCTAGGATTCAGCGATGATTGCATGATTTTTATTTTTATTCTAATGTTATTAGTTTATCAGAAGCGTATTAAGAGTCACCTTTAATACTGTCCCTCTTTTTAAAACATAGATTTGAGGACAAGTACATGGGAATTTTAATGAACTGCTAGAAACAATTTTGGAATTAGGAGTTTACTAATGGCGATTGCACCATAAAAGAAAAACATATATCACAGTAGATTCCCATGGTGTACACAGGCTAATAGAAGTATCATGCATTCCTAAAAAAATAAAACACGTAAATATGAGAAAATGAAAGGAAATTATGGATGATACACAATAAATGCTTAAGAGTAAAATTTTCAGGCAGTAAAGAAGAAAGACCAAAGTTCTTATATTAAAATAAGTAAATAAATCAAATCACATCTAAATAACACCTATGCTGTTGTGAAGTTTTATCTCTGAGGCACACTGATAATTAGAATACAAGTAATATTTATTTCCATCATAAATACCCAAAGTAGTAGAAAATGTGGTAGAATGGATGTACATTTATCATGTTTTATAAGCCCTGAATAAATATTTGTTTGTTAACTTCTGATTTTGTCTTGCTATCTTAACACCTTCATACTTGAATTTTATAGTTGTTTTGCATTTACTTGCCTGTCATTTTTCTTTTGAACACATATTTTTCAGTGGTTATGTTTTATGTTTTTAACAGTCAAAGAACAGGAATGTATGCCTATGTCTAAAACACAAATTTCCAGACCAACCCTTCCTGTTCAAGTATGTAACACCTGTTCTAGTTAACACCTGTTCTAGTGTTATACTTCTGGTCTTCTAAGTTTTGACCAGGTTTGGAAACAGATTTATTGAAATATTTTAACTGTTAAATTATAAACCCCTTGGAAGATCTTAAACTTTTTCAGGAAAATGGGGATTTCCATTTCCATTTGTCTGGTGCAGGAAGACTGGCAGCACTTCATCAGTTTTGGCTCCAGGGTTCTTGGTATTTTGATGTTCTCTTGCCAGCCAGCTGACTCACACCCTGACAAAATTCTGCCCTGTCCAGGACCAGTGCTTTAATCAGCAGACATAGGTTGTGTTTCCAGGAGTTTCAGACATGTCTGGACCTATCCATGCTGGTACCACACAATGCTGAGATCCTCATTAAGCTGGCTATCAATCCAGAAAAAAGTGTTTGCATTAGCAGAGCAGGGAATTCTGCTTTAAGAAAGCCCCGACGTTTTCCACACGGAAGTGGGCTGCCTGCACAATACTGCAGTGTGGCAGTCAATATGCAGGTTTTTTTGTATCCTACTCCAGTGAAGAGTGTAGGTGTGCAGTATGCTACTAATCCTATTTTACAGGCACTTGAAAGTGCAGAAAATCACTTGTAAGAATGACATAACTGCCAAATACACAAACCTAATTACAACATTGTTACCTAGCCAATGCTGGTCTAGGGAAAGCTCTCTTACTCTGTGGTTGAAAATCAGTGAATGCACTGAAAGACACAGGGAAGGGGTCTCTTTTTCTAAAACAGTTTATTTATACTTGGAGTGATGCTAAGCTACACTGTCAAAGCAGAACTGCAAAGTTGGTAGTACAGCTGGCCAAAGCAACCAAAATTCCTATGGATTTAACCCTCCAAGGGGTCTTTTTGATTCCATTACCTCAGTGGACCCTCCAACGCAGACTTAGTACCTATACTAAGGTTCTCAATAACAGACCAAGCAACTGCCAAGAAAAGCGGCTATGTATGAAATTTTGTCTTAATTTTTTTTTTCCCAATATGCATATTCTGTGGCGGAAATTCTAATCTGTTCATTATGAGAGATGTTCAAGGCCAGGTTGGATGGTGCTTTGAGCAACCTTGTCTAGTGAGAGGTCTCCCTTCCCATGGCAGGGAGCTGGAACTAAATGATTCCTAAGGTCCCTTCCAACCCAAACCATTGTGTGATTCTGTGATTCTTTGAGGAAAAAAATCCAGTCTCGTTAGGTGACTATAAGTGATGGGAATACATTAGTCGTTACTTTGTTATTTTTTTCACATGTTGTTTAACTAAGACACATAGACTACTGAAATCACAGCTAGTGTGGAAGGTTAGTGCTGGCAGAGCACTAAATATTGTAAAATAGGGTCTAAAATAAAAATGGGTTTATGGCTATTGCATGTAATTTACCTGTAATGTAAATCACGTTTACCTGTAATGTAAATCACATGTTAGGAAACAGGTTCTCTCCTATCATGGAACTGAATACTATGGGGTTATCCTGCCTTGAACTGCTGCAAATCATCATTTCACATGAAATATGAAATCTGCTATTTTTATTGAGATAAGTTTGCCAAGTGTCTGTTATAGATAGTAACAGTTGTACTTTTAACTTGAGCCAATATCTCAGAAAGTTTAAAATAGCTAAACTGGGAGTGTGCCCAATTATAGACCTTTCCTATAAGCCAGGGAGACAATGCCAGGCTGATATTCATAGATATATGATCATTTCCCTCTGGAAATAGTGAGTCAGATACCAAAGTTGTGTTAATTTAAGCAAACTACAGCAGTATATGCCAGCTGTTGATCTGGGACAGCAAGTTTAAATAGTATTCTGGGTCTTCTAGACCTTGTAATTAAAGATTAGTTAGTGCATAACCAGTACAGACTTTTAAGCATGAAGTGAGATAATGCTGACAGTTGATTAGGGGAAATAAAATTAAAAGTATAATTAAGCTAGTTTTATTTCAGAGCTTTCTTTCTCCTCAAAACAGTATGGAGTACAGTCATTTTCACCTGTGCCATCTTTTTTATGTAATGGACAAATATAATTGTAATAATCTGTTAATTCTCTTTGAACCTTCTTTTTTTTTTAACTTTATTTTTGTCGTTTAGTTCTGAATTATTCCTTATGGTACTGTTAAGCAGTTCCTACATTTTCCACTGGATTCAAGTTGCTCTTTCACCCATGTGTTGCTATGCTTTTCTATTATTTCATTTGGGAGCTATTTAATCCTCTTTGAATATATAAATCAATAATTATTGGCAAATAAAACACATTAAGTGTTCAATAAGAAAGTTCATCAATAAGAAGGCAATGGAAATAGGAAATCTGCACTGTGATTAAGCATCTTCAGTAGAGATGAGAGTTTGACCTGGTAAGAATTAAGGTGTATCTACATTATAATTAAGTGATGCAGCTTTTACGAACAAAATTTTCTGGCCAAAATTCTCAAAAATTAATGTAATAGGACTGATTCTCATGAGTAAATAAAATTGAGTCACCGATCTGCTACCTTATCTACTACCATTGCTTTGCATTTCTTTGTAACTAACACAGCATACTCCAGCTACTGAATCATACTTATACTTCATGCCTGTTTGGCTCAGTCACAAGGGGATACTTATACATATTGTCTATGCGTGCCAGCTATTCAATTTAGTCTTTTTTTTTGTATGGAAAGATGTTCTGTTTTCCTACTCTGCACTTTACATCTCTGATTTTTCTTATAATGCAGGCACTATGTTCACGAACAGCACCTTCCATTTTGTTATGCTTAACTTTACCTGCTTTTTTGGCCCTATTTTCTTTCTTGTATTTATCTAGCTAGTCTGTGCCCTTTACAAAACACTCCAGTGCATTAAAAGGTTTCTGTATTTATCAGGTTTCACTGGGGCATTCAAACATTTCTTACTGTGAAGTATTGTTATTGCAGTATCAAACAATTTAGATGCACATGATAAATGACAGCAGGCTGGCTCTGTTAAGGTTAATGGCTTGATGATTTACAAGTGAAGGTATATTAGAGTCAAAATTATTGCATTAATTGTTCCACTAAACAACGTGAACTTTGAATATACTGGTTTGGAATGCTCTGGAGAGGTGTCATTAATGTTATATTAATTGTGACATGGCATCTATTTCAGATGTGTCAAGACTTTAGAAAAAATAAGTACTGCTGCTTACAGCTGCCCAGTAACTTAAAGGTTACTGTCTCCTGTCAGCCATTAATGGCCAATAACAAACTGAAAATTAACTCAGACAAAAAAAACCCCAAAACCAAAAAACAGAGCAGGCCAATAGCAACATAGACTGTTAGACCTCCTGCAGCTTTAAGCAAAGTTAAAGCTTGGGATGACTGTGTAGTACTAGTGATGGACTGCTGCCACCTTGTTTTGGTCCAGTCAGAACTGCTCCGTACAGAAGCCTCGGCTGTGATCTGTTGGGTTACAACCAGATAAAAGAAGAATCAAAAAGTGGTGGGAAAATCAGCTGGATTTTTTGGGATCAGAACTTGTTTCGAAGCAGAACAACTTCCCAAGTGGTACAGTTAATTAAAGGAAAGCCTGATTTCTGGAATTAATTCTGAGACAACAGAATGGGCACTAGGAAGCTCTTTCTGGTATGAAGAACATTGTTTTTAACATTTGTTGATGGCAACTTGGAATTCGGCAATCACATATCAATAATTACAAAGGATGATAATATTAAGTAATTATTTTATTTACTCAAGAATTGTTTTGTTTGTCATTATTGTTTTTAATAACAAACTAGTACAGTGAAGCCAGCTGATGAATGTTCTCATTTGAATTTTTGATTCACCAGGGATATATCAAGCTGTTATGATGCAATGTTGTTTTCAAATGAAGCTTTTCACAGCAATATTTTGAGTTTCAAGGGAAAAGATCAGTACAGTTTAGAGGAGATTTGAAATGGTAAATGTTCCCTGAATGTTCCTATACTCAGAAAAATCTTTTTTTCATTTTCAAACACGACCAACCCAGCTTTTTTAGTAGTAAGCAGGCCTACCTTCAGACACCTCAGTAAAGCTATGCCTTTTCCCATACTGATTAAATTGATCACATCTTCCTCTGGTTTAGCTTCCTTTCCTTTTTGTACATGGCTATAGAATGACTAAGGATTTTGCTGACTGTTTTCAGGACAACTTGGTATAAGATTACTTGTAACGACTAAAGTAAAGCAAGTAATAGCAAACAAATTAGTCTGCTTGATTAATAAACCACTTACTTTACTAAGTGATGAGTGATATCAGGATTTCAGGAGGGTGGAAGACACGAGGTTCAGCTGGACAGCAAGCACAATATCACTTAGCAGCAATCCTAACTGCAGTTCTTTTTTTCCATTCCTTCCCTCTTCCATTGCTTTCAGCACTGAAGAACTGCTGCTTTTCTGTTCCCTCTGTCTTTCCACTTTCTTCTCCGTAGTTTGAGTGGTTCAGAAAAGATCAGCAGTTAGCCAAGCTGGAAGCTGCTGCTACTGATAAGAAGAAATGACCTGATAACCAGATTCTGCTTAGTAGCAGGACACGGGCAATGCTTTCACACAGTGCTCCATAGGAGTGGCAACTAACAAAAATTTCAATGGAAGACAACTTTAAATTGTTTACCTGGACCTTGGAGTGGGGAAAGAAGGCTGGAGGAAGTGAGCAGGTGCAGAGCAAGCATGTTTACTCTTCTTTTTTTCAAAGGATGTGCTGCAAAATTGATTAAATGCAGTGTGGGTTTTTGTTTTCCATCCAGAGTAAAGAATGATTTGTACTGGAACTGTAAGGATAGATTTAAGGAATGGTAGTGTTCCTTGCCATGTAAACATGGTCCATCTGTGGTTTCTGCAGTTCACTACTGTTTGGGCATTAGTCTCAGTCATGACATTGCATGATGAAAGAGGTATCACTCTTTAAAGTTCCCTTCAGTAACTTGGACTTGCATGTAAACTATCCCCACCCCCAAGCCTCAGCTTGTCCACTGGGAGAGGGCTGGAGTGTGAATCTGAGCCATAAATACCATAAGTGTACAGACAAAATTTCAGGTGAACAATTGACTGATAGCACACATTTAACATTAATTAATACGCTGTTTGTGACTTAATGCTTCTTAAAAGAATCAGAGTTTTCTAACAGGATAGCAGCTTCTTAGGTGCTCAGCTAATTTCTTAATGACGGGTTTATGGAGTAATGGCATTCAATAGTGCCTTTAAATTGTTTATGGCTCTGTCTTGGTTTCAGTTGTAACAGTTATTTTTCTCATTCCTAGTAGCTGATGCAGTGCTGTGTTTTGGCTTTAGCCTGAGAACAATGCTGATAACATCAATGTTTTAGTTGTTGCTAAGTAATGTTTACTCTGATCAAGGACTTTTCAGTCTCATGTTCTGCCAGTGAGGAGGTGCATAAGAAGCTGGGAGGAAGCAGAGACAGGATACCAAACCCAAACTAACCAAAGGGGTGCTCCATACCACAGCACATCATGCCCAGTGTATAAAATGGAGGCAGTCACCCAGAAGGGCTAGGTCTGGCTCGGAATCGGTCAGTGGGTGGCGAGCAATTGTATTGTGCATCACTTGTGTTTATTGTTTTGTTAGGTTTTTTGCCCTTTTCCCTGTTTAGTTTTATATTCTCTCCCCTTGTTATTTCCCTTATCATCATGATTATTCTTAGTAGTTTTATATTATACTTTAGTTATTGGACTGTTTTTATCTCAGCCCGTGGGGTTTACATTCTTTCTATTCTCCTCCCCATTCTGCCCAGAGTGGGGCAGGAAAGGGGGGAATGAGCAAGCAGCAGTGTGGTTCTGAGTTACCTGCTGGTCTTAAACCACAACAGGCTCTTATGAACTGAAAATTTATCATTCTGCACTATACTGAGCACTTTTTAAATTTTCTTGCTGAGAATTCAGGACTCATGCAATGAATTTAGTCCCTACTTTTACTATATAATTTTCTTCTTATTTCAGGATGTAAGTTCAAGTGGAGTACACCTACAATAAAGATGAGTATTCAGATTAATATCTACCTAACACAACAGGTAAAACAATGTTCCTTCTTTATGATATATATTATTTGGGAAAATTGAAAATCTGGTGAAAAATTACTAGGAAGGATTCCATCCTGTTAGGAACATATGGTAATTTTACATTAACTGATATCTTTTGTAAATGTGACAGCAGAAGCATATGTGGAAATGTTTGCATGTAGAGGGGAGCAAAATGTGTTTTGCTGAAAATAAGACTTCAGCAATTGTCACAGTGTAGCTGATGGTTAACAATATTGACATGCAAACGATTTGCTGAAAATTGCAGATTGAACACAAATCCTTTAATACTCAAGCTGAGAAGAAAGACAAAATTAAAACAAAGTGAACATCTGGGTTTTGTCATACTAGAGTAACACCTACCTGTGTCTACAGACTGCCAATCTGCAGTAATTAGTAGCACATGCAAATTAGTAACACATGCAAACTTTCACTGCTCAAATCCTATTCAATGCTTTTAACAAAATAACAATGTGTCATTGCCTTATATTTAATATCTGAGGTAAACAGTATTGGGAAATAAGGTGCAAAATTCCCATGTAGAAAGGGCTGGTTAATAATATTTCATAAGAAGATAGTACAGATGATGATGCTCTACTAATAAAAGTCAACTGCTCTTTTTTATATTTTGCGAGGCATCATAAGATTTATACAGTTGTTCATGGGGAAAATGTCCTTCAGAACAAGAAAGCAGATTGCTTAACTGAGGGATGATAATAGTTGCATGCAACAGATAGGATACATGTCAGAGAATAAAAGCAAAAATATTAAGAATTCTGGCAGTGTAGTCAAAAGGACAGTTTTATATTATAAATGAAAGTTGTGATGAAAGTGAGTCTAATAATACATACGATAAAGGATGAGAAAAAATTGAAAATTACAGAAGATTACGGGGGGAAAAAAGTGTTCTCCCTTCATCATTTACTGCAGTGTTCATATTTAGACAAATATTAAAATACTTGTCCAAAACTTCAAGCTTTCCTGCTTGGAAAAACAACCCCAAACCCCAAAACAATAAAACCCACAACTGGTAAAAAAACCCAACAAAACAACCCTTCCCCTCTCACCCCCAAAAAAACAAAACCCAAACCAAAACCCTCCAAAAAACCCACAGAAAAAACCCAAAACCAAAACAATAACCCAAAATGGTAAAACTGGTATAAAAATGACAAGAGAAGAATCTTCTTTAAGCAAAGTTTCCAGCATTTAGACAGTTAAACTAGTCCAAAAATATTATTACACTTTCAGCATTTTTTAATTGTTTCACCATTTATTGATCCAAACAGAAAATATTTCAGGTTAAAACCTAAGTTAATCTAACTTCTTAAGACTACATAAAAGTTTCACTCAGAGTCATTTAGAAGATTTTATCTTTTTGTCAATATGTTTTGGAAGAAACCATTTAATGCCACAGTAGGACAACTTTGCTCTGAAATCATCTCTTGCTGCTGCGAACCAATATGGCAACACTAGTATCATGTGCCTGCAAAAATCCTGTCTAAAACCAGGTGAAAAAAGTTTGTATCCTCTTTTACCAGTTTATCTGTTTTCTCTGTCTTGCATTGTTACATGTATTGTACCCGAGAACACCTCAGATCTCTTAAATGCTTTAAACCACTAATATTTAAAGTCTGCATATTGATAGATGACCGTAAAATCTCTTTAGTCTTTTTCTGCTTTGTACTGGTAAGCCATTCTTCCCGATGAAAATCCCTAAGGCATCTCTGCAGAAGTGGTGGTGTCTAGCAAGATCAGTGTTTCCCTGATGTGGTTCATCCCTGTTTCAGCTCTAAAAAGTTATTTGACTTTTGATGGACCAGAGAAGGAATCTGTTGTAGTAATAAACTTGCAAGCACATGTTTAAATGAAAATTTCCAAGTTTTCTTATTACAATATGTAAGTATATAATCAAGCTGGAGTTGGTGTGTACACTTGTCAGTTAATTCTTTTCTGTTAGAAATGGAAAGGCATACCTGGCCAAAATGTAGATCAGAGTTTTGTAGTTCTCACTCTGAGTGCTTATTTACAGCTCAGTTTTTCAATTAGTTCGACAGCCTGTGTGAGTGCATGAAAGAAGTGAGGCTAGCTGTGACCAATATCTAGGTTTAAATGTTAGAAGACGTGACTACATTTAAAAGGAGGTAGCAAAACAAGTGGACTACCTTAACAGATTGGAGACAAGCAAGACAGACTTAGTAGGGTCGTCTTCTACAACACTAAAGCACTTCCATAAATGCACCACTTGCGACTGTTCCTCTCCTGATCTAAAATAGGTTGCTGCTTCTCACTTCTACCAAAATCTCATCCGCTCCAGGGGCAGAGCATGAACACCCGATACCTCACTTCTGCTGCTATGTAACAGAGCAGTGCACATTAGATGAAGCTCTAAAGGACTATAGTGCACTCTTAGACTGAACAATGTTAATGGCGTTGTCTTTAATGGTGTAAAGTTTCCACCAGTATAAGTTTGTGAAGAGACTAATAACCTTATATGTACTTTGATCATTGGGTGGAGGGGGGCAAAGGGGGAAAAACAAAACTGTTTTCTGCAAATGCTATGCTGAAACCTTTTCCATAATGTTATAATGACTAGTAATTATTTAACAGAACAGCATCTCACTTCCACAGATTTTGTAACGCCACCTCACATATTTCTTGTCCATTTTTAAATGCTGAAAACATCTTTGCCATCTTTTTTGACTAGCAGCTATTATCAGAATAGCTCAAAAATTCTAGAAAATAACCCTTTCCTGTCACTTGTTTGTTGATTCCAAAAATTTTCTGGGCATAAATTTAGGCATCATAAATAACACTCAAATGAGACACAGAATCAGCAGCTTGTCATTTCCTGTAGAATCTTTTATTTTTCTTCTTAAAAGTTATGTTCAACTTCTTCACGATTTTCCTGTTCAGTTATGAAATTGAGGTTGCTTCCCTTCTACGCATTCACTTTATATCAATAAGAGCTTTAATAGTGTAGGGATTCAATTTGAAAGAGAAATGCTTTTGCAGTGTACCTTGATGAAGGAGAGGGAGTAGGTATGTTAGCTCATCCATTGTTTTCATGAGCATTTAGACAGGTAATAAATGAAAATTGAGCAGAATTTTTTAGTTGTATAGGGTATTTACATTTCAGATTTCATATGCTTTTGACATTATGAGTGTGGTAACAAATTTCAGTAGTTTAATTTGAATTCTGTGATTATCACGCTTAACTTTAAAAAGGGCTACCAAGTCTAGATATATGCTCCTATAATCTGTAAATAAAGGTAAGTAGAGCTTTCTGTTGATGATGTCTATGCTATGGTAAAATTATACTTCTAAGCAATGTCTGAGTTGTTCATATTTACTGTCTAACTAGTAGAAAGTGTATGCGAAGAGAAACAGGATACAAAGTATAATTATGAATAATATACCAAAAGCCTTATAGACAGGAATCCTAACTTCAGAAGTTAGAACCTAAGATGCATCCTGACAAAGAGGAAGTCAGGCAAAACCACCAGAAGACCTGTATGGATGAAAAAGTAGCTCCTGGACAAACTGCAACACAGAAAGGAAGCCTACCGAGGCTGGAAGCAAGGACAGGCAGCCTGGGGGGGACCATAGAGAAATTGTCTAAGCAGTAAGGAATCAGGTTAGGATAGCTAAAGCCCTAATAGAATTAAATCTGGCCAGGGATGTCAAGGGTAACAAGAATAGCTTCTATTGGTATGTCGGGGATAAACAGAAGACTATGGAAAATGTGGGCCCCTCTCTGGAGGGAAACAAGAAAACTGGTTAACCAGGATATGGACAAGGCTGAGATAGTCAATGACTTTTTAGCCTATTTTCACTAGCAAGTGCTTCAGCCACATTGTACAAGTAGCAGAAGGTAAAGGACAGTGGGAGAACAAAGAACTGCGTGCCGTAGATGATCAAGTTCAAGACCATCTAAGGAACGTGAGGGTGCATAACTCTATGGGACCTGACGAGATTCATCTGCTGGTCCTGAGGGAATTGGCAGATGAAGTGGCTAAGACATTATCCATCGTATTTGAGAAGTCACGGCAGTCTGGTGGATTTCCCAGTGGCTGAAAAAGGGGAAATATAACCCCCATTTTAAAAGGGAAAAAGAAAGAACTGGAGAACTACAGTTCAGTCTCACCTAGCTGTCCAGCAAGATCATGGAGCAGATTCTCCTGGAAAATACGCTAAGGCACATGGACAGTAAGGGGGTGACTGGTGACAGCCAATGTGGCTTCACTAAGGGAAAATCATGCCTGACAAATTCGGTAGCCTTCTATGATGGAGTTACAGCACCAGCGGATAAGGTAAGAGCAACTGATGTCATCTACCTGGACTTGTGTCTTTGACAATGCCTTGTATGAAGCCCTTGTCTCTAAACTGGACAGATGTGGATGTGGTAGATGGACGACTCAATGGATGAAGAATTGCCTGGAGGTTGCACTCAAAGAGTTTCAGTCAACAGTTCAATGTCCAAGTGGAGACCAGTGATGAGTGGTGCTCCTTACAGGTGGGTACTGGGTACAGTGTCATTTAACATCTTTGTCAGTGGCAAACACAGTCGGATCAAGTGCATCCTCAGCAAGTTTGCTGATAACACCAAGCTGTGTAGTGCAGTTGAAACACTGGACGAAAGGATGCCATTTAGAGGGATCTTGACAGGCTTGAGAACTGGGCCCATGCAAACCTCATGAAGTTCAACAAGGCCAAGTGCAAGATCCTGCACCAGCGTCAGGGCAATCCCAGGCACACTTACAGGTTGGGCAGAGAATGGATAGAAAGCAGCCCTGAGTAGAAAGACTTGGGTGTGTTGATTGACAAGAAGCTCAACATGACCTTTTGCATCAAAACAAGCGTGACCAGCAGGTCGAAGGAGGTGATCCTGCCCGTCTACTCTGTTCTCGTGAGACCTCACTTGGAGTATTGTGTGCAGTTCTGGTGTCCTCAACATAAAAAGAACATGGAACTGTCGGAACAAGTCCAGAGGAGGGCCACGAGGATGATCAGGGGACTGCAGCACCTCCCATATGAAGATAGGCTGAGAAAGTTGGGGCTGCTCAGCCTGGAGAAGAGAAGGCTGCGTGGAGCAGCCTTCCAGTATCTGAAGGGGGGCTATAGGGATGCTGGGAAGGGACTCTTCATTAGGGACTGTAGTGATAGGACAAGAGGTAGTGGGTTAAAACTTAAACAGGGGAAGTTTAGATTGGATATAAGGAGGAAGTTCTTTACTGCTAGGGTGGTGAGGCACTGGAATGGGTTGCCCAAGGAAGCTGTGGATGCTCCATCCCTGGCGGTGTTCAAGTCCAGGTTGGACAGAGCCTTGGGTGGCATGGTTTAGTGGGAGGTGTCCATGCCCCATGGCATGGGGGTGGAACTGGATGATCTTAAGGTCCTTTCCAACTCTAACTATTCTATGATTCTATGATTCTAAGATGCTTGTACCAATGCTGTGGGGTTTTTTAAGCCTTTAACTCTGTTTTCTATTCATAAAGATTAAAAAAATACTTGATTAATTTTGGAAATTTTGTATGAAAATCACTAGTAGTGGGTTTGTGTAACAAATCACCTTTGCTTTTTTTCCCCACATTTTTAAGTCTTCATGATGAATATGAGCAGCCTGTTGAAACCCTCATTCCTACATTTATCTGTGAGGCTGCAGTCAGCCGATTGGTCATCCTAAGTGGGTAAGACCTGCTTCCCTGAAACACCTATGAGAGACATGTCACAGTGCAAGGGTGCTTGTGAGAACAGTATATTCATACATATCTGTATCAGTATTCTTTTTCTAGGAAAAGTGGAATTTACTATTGCTATAAAGGAAACAGAGCTATTCTTAGCCTTTAGGAGTCTTTCATCAGCTACAGCTGTCTACTGACTAACGTGATGCAGGGAGGGAGGTGGCTACATCTCTCTGTGCCTTTGCTATCAATTGCTGCATTACAGAGGTCAGATTGAATTGCAGCATACAGCATCTCCAGCCGGTGGTGTTGACCTGCTAAGCGCTGCTCTCGGTGGAAACACTGTGACAGGATTCAGCTACAAGAACTTAAACTGCACAGTTTGATTCCAACCTCATCTAAAAACTTTTCCTAGCTTTGGCAAGTTTGTTGCTGTTCCCTTCCCTTAGCTGGTAAATGAGGCCAACACTTACCCTAAGTGTGCTGAAGAGAGTTGCATGTACTTGTGAAGGTTTTTTCATCCTTTGTAATAAAAGATCCATTAAAAATGTATGAATTTATATGAATTGTCACAAGTGTACGCATATATCAACACATTTCTGAAAATTAAATTATGCAAAGCCTGGATTAGTTACAGTAACTTTTCAAGTTATGTAATTGCTTTAAATACGGCATGGGTTGTTTTGTCGTGTGCATTTGTAACAGATTTTACATACCTAGACCTCTGGAAATTACCTTTCAGAGTATGTGTGGGAGGGGAGAGGATTATTCAAGTAACTGAATGAAATGACCAATATTTTCTAATGAAGGCTTTGATCCACCCAGTAGGAAAGACAGGTTGCCTTTTAGGTGAGTGACTTTACCTGCCACTCATGCAGATGTGGTTCAACAACCCCTCCCTAGTCCCCAGACCACGTGGTGATCTGAATTTGGTCAGGCCAAAGCAGAAATAAATACAGAACTCAAGCTGCCTCTAAAAAAAGCTGACTCTGTGGTGAGGAAGGAATGTCTAGAATGTAAGAGAGAAGGGAAAATTTGTGCGTGAAAAGACCACAACATTTAAATGTAAAAAAAAAAGAAGAAAAAAAAAAAAAACAGGAGAAAAAATTACCTGAAACAATCCAACACTCCCAACTCTTGAACAATAAGCTGCTATTGAGTGATTAAATATAAAATACATATAAGGAATATATATTGCTATTGTATAGGTAAGTACTTTGCATAACTCTAGAACATGTTCACCTGACCTAAGCTTTTCTCAGAAATAAAGCAGTGAAAATAAAGTCTCAGCAAAGCTGATACATTTAATTTAAAAGGTCAGAGGTCTGATTTATCACATTAGCAGGTCCATTGCTGGTTTTGCTCTTCAGGATTTGAGCACAGAATTTGTGCCCGAAGAGTCAGAATAGATTTTAAATAGTATTTTGTATTTATATTTAAATAACCTTTTACCAATAAACTTCAGACATTTTTTAAAACCTAATTTCCAAGCATGTGTTCAGTATTTCTCCTGAATGTCTAATTTCTAGGAAGTTTCTAATTCTCTTGCTAACCTGTTCTGTAGGAAAAAACAGCATGAACAAATACACTTCAAAACTTACATCATTTTTTAAAATCAATAAAATGTTTCTAAAACCTGTGGAGTGGTTGGGTGGGGGGGAGATGCAGAGAGGGAAAGTCTTTTGTTCATTGGGTTGGGGTTTTTTCCACTGTTTTTTTTGTTTTTTTTTTTTTTTTTTATTTTGGGTTGTTGGTTTGCTGGGTTTCTTTCCACAAAAGAGAGAAAAAAATACAACTCAGGATTGCTTTGCACTAGAAATATTAATTTGGTAATTGGCAATAAATTAACGTACAACTGAGCACCACAACAATGAGGTGCTACAAAGGTAGCTAATGAAGGAAGCAAAGTCTGTGACTCATCGTGAGTAATGGAGAGTTAATTTTGGTGGACTGAGAGATACTTCACTTGAAAGGTCAAGGTAGCTTCCAGAATAGTTGGGAGTGCAGTATAACGTGCTTCACTGTACACTTTTGAGGTGTCATTTTTTTACCCCATGCAGCTGGTCAGCCATAATACCAGGGGAGTTAAAGAGGAATGAAGCTGGTCTACTGCCTGTGTCACTTCTTGAAATAAGAGCAAACACAACACTACTTTTCCCTAGATTTTTGCAAAACTGCAGTCCAGACTGGGTCCTAATCTGGCCTATCAAAACACAATCTTACAGCATTAGTTCATCACACCTTAAGATCTACTTTGATTTCTCTTTTGCTGAACACTGTAGTGGCTGTGAATATTTAAAACCTGATAACATTCATGAGACTGGTGACATTCACGTCACCTTCCAGGACAAAGGAATCCTCTCTGTGGGTATAGATTTGCCTGAACTCAACTGTACTGAACATTTAAGTATACAAGAACTGGTGCTGATGCAAATGTGAGAATGGGACACACAAATCAGTAGTTTTATTATGCATTGGACTGAGAAGCACTCTAGCCAAGGCAAGCAAGATGATATGACAATGCCTTAAAGTGCTAGTACCACGTTGATGTAAGACTGGCACAGCGTCACTCTGCCAACTCACTCATCTTCTTTCTGTGGTAGAGATGTACCTACTTAGCCTACAGATGGGAACTAAAGTTCAGTTGCTCTCTTAAAGATTCACTATCAAGTTCACCTACTCATATTAAATTTCTCACAATTACTAAACCTTAAGTACACGTGTTTCACCTTCTCTGGCATTGACCCACATCAATTTTCTATAAACAAATAAGGTGATGCTAGACTATATCAATATGATAAAGCTGAAAGATAAAGCAATATAATGAAACTTAAAATAAATAATAGAATTAACTGTGTATATGATAGTAGTGCTGGAATATTAGAAATAAACTTACCATTGTTCTGTAATGTCCTGAAACTATAATAATAAATGCCATGTAACTAAAGTAATACTGTCTAATACACAAGCTCATACAGTTATTTAAAGTAGAGATGCACAAATTGAATTAGCATCATAAACTTGCTATGGGTTAAGCTACTATATTAAGCCTTAGCAATGCTTTGCTTCTTCAGGACTGAAACGAGGATTACATATAGACATTACCTTAAAATATAAAATAATGAAGTAAACTTAGATAAATTGTCTCAGACCTTTGGCTGCCTCCACTGCTTTAACAATTTTGGTTTTAGCAACAAATATCCTTTACCTAAGTACGGCAACACTGTGCAATTTCATAGCAGTTCATCTTTGGCAAGTACTACTGTGTTTCGGCTTTGGTCTTCAGTCTTTCCTAAGGTCATATTATTTCCTTTCCTTTCCTTTTTTTTTTTTTTCCTTCAGAAAAAAACAGAAGTATATTTTCACTACATTACAAAATGTGGAAAGGAAAAATTTGATGAAAAATGCATCTCCCAAAGGCATAATTTCCAATTATTATAGTTCGTATTTAAAGAAAGCATCATATGGAAAAGTCTAATTTAAGGGAATGAAATATAACTGTGAAGATGAACAACACACCAGAGGAGAGTAGGAATCACAAAAGATGACAGATTCAGAGGGACTGATGTCTTCATAGCCTCCTCTAAGTGTGGAGAGCAAGACTGTTTGTCATTTGCTGTCACTGTGGCACAGGAGTATCTTTTAAAGCTGAAGGAGAGCTTAACAAGAAAAGATTAAGACAGAACTCTAATTTAACAGTATCTTTTTTTCTCACATACATGATTCATGCTTCTAGTTAATGCCAATTAGAGTTGAACAAGGTACTATACAGCAATTTTTTTCTGTCATCGCGGAGTATTTTATCTCAGTGCACATAAGGACATGCCTAGCCTTTATGAATAATACTATGCTGAAAGGTGATTTTTTAATGTCAATGTCAGCATTTCCTTTCCTAAGTGCATATTCAGAAGCAACACATCAGATTCTTTCTAAAATCCTGCTAGTACAGATCTTCTGCAAGATTATTAATCCTTTTGCAAAACCTTGAATTCCTTTTTGTTTAGCATGATGCACCTGTTCACATGAAGAAGGTTTTAAGCCTTTTGATTTTTGATTATGTGAGAATCTGCTGGTGACAACCTTTATCAAAATTACTCAGCTAAGTTTCAAAGTAGAGGTAACTTCCTGTAATTGTTGAACTGGCCCAGAGCTTGGTTAGCATACTTTAATTTGACCGAAATTTCATTCTCAGGGAAGTACTTAAAAGGTGACTAAAAAGAGAATGGAGGCTTCACAAGGAATCACACAGAGAAGACAAGGGTTGACAGGTAAAAGTTCCACTGGGAGAGGGTTTTAGCTCAAAGAAGAAAGAAATTTTTTGCAGTGAGAACAGTAATTTACAGGAACCATCTTCTCAAGGCCACGGCATAGTCACCAGCACTGGAGGTTTTCAATATGTGTTTGGACAAGGTGCTATATAGTCTCATTTAAGCTCCTTTTCCCTACAAAAGGTTGGATAAGATGATCTTTTGAGGTCCCTTCTAACCTGGGCAATTCTATGATTCTATGATTATATTAATATGTACAGAGTAGGTTGCTTTCCATCTTGTGCTGTTCATGTTGAAAGTCTTCCCAACTCTTTACTCCTGTTCAATGTACCATCTCTATGCCAGTCTGGTTATGATGATGAAGTACTATTAGACAGAGGGGAATGATTCCATGAATCAGCCACAAGCCATTTGCCTCAAGCTGGTTAAGTCCTGCTGGGCTGCTGTTACACATGCATTTTTGATTAGCTTGTATTTGACACAAATCAGTCATGTCAGTCTGCAAAAGGCAAGTCATCTGTGCCCTTTGAATATGTATGAATGGAAGAGGACTTTGTTTTTCAAGACTGTAGAAAACATGACACAAATTAATATGTGAGCTGACAAATGTCTAAATGAGTGGTATCACTGCCTGGATGGCAATGGAAGACAAATATAATATCACAGATGTGCAAACTGCTGGGATGTGATGACTCAGATAGAGACTGGATTTCCAGATTACTCTTAGCATATCATTTGGACAGTGATTACCTGTAAAAGTAAGAACGAGAAAATGTGTATCAATAAGTAGTACATCTGTTTTGTCATCTGCAGAAAGGTGGCTTGAGACTTAATATTCATAGTAGAAGAAAACCAGTGAAAGAACAATGCAAGTGCTGCAAAGCTTTGAATGATGAACAAAAACGTAGTTCAGAAGACATCCCAAAAGTATGAGCAGGGATGTTCAAAAAGAATTGATAGATGACAGCATCTTCAGACTGGAAGAGAGAAAAACTATTTGGTGCTGCAACATATTCACTGAAATTAGAACTGAAAATCAAAAAAAGAAAAAAAAGTTAGTGAAATGTGTGCCTGTTCTTGTTAAGATAAGATACATTACATTTTGTTTTGGCATAGGTAAGTAAAGTAGAAGGAACAGATCCGAGGTTAAAGAGAAGAAAAGGTAGCCAGCAGTATACATTCACAAATCTTCTGGAACAGGTCTCAATGGTGTAAATTATCATACTGCTGTTAGCTTTAACATTGTCCTTTTTTTCAAGCATCCTGAGGGACCCACAAAGGCTTATGGATGTATAGGACGCTAGCTTTATTTGTCACATCTGTTTTGGTCTTAGGTATATGTTAAGTATATGTACGTGTATATAATTATGTATGTATATATAAATTTATATATGTAAATACATATATGTATGGTTTTGGAGCTCTTATATTGATCACATATTAAATCAGTGGCTTGACACTTTGATTTTGATGCTCAACTTCCACAAATTCAGATCCTTTAGGCAGAGAATGAATACAGTGCTCTATATTAGATCATTTGCTTATAAACAAAGACTCCAGGGACTTTCAGTCAGAGAATATAAAATGAAGCAAGCTAGCAAATAACATACATTACAATATAATGCATTTGAGGATATACAGGTGGCATTTCAGGCAGGAATTAGTGCATCTGCATGGATGCTTATCCTCAAAGGTGAATCAACAGGGTTTTCAAAAACCACTAGCTTCAGGGCAATGACAATCTATTTCACAGTCCTGGCGTAGAGCTGTATATGACTTGTGTGTGACAAATGGAAATAAATTTATTTTCTGAAAATAATTTCACAATCAGTCTAATATCTGTTTTAAGAAACACACAGTTTCTTGAAAGAGTTTCTCTGTCCAGGATGGTTCTTCCAGATGTAATGGTCACTTTGCTGGAAAAAAGTCTTGTATGACAGTGGAAAGAGAAGGGGTGAAGGAAATTCAGAAAAACTCTAAGGAGCAGGAAGAGATAAAAGGAGAAAGAGAGGCAATGTTTAAAGTACCTGGAAGAGTGAAAGAGAATTTTGAATTTTTTAGACAAAAAATAAAAAAAATAGAAGTATCACACAGAGAAGAAAGATCAGAGCTTGAATGATTATTAGCAAGACAAAGAATTCATAGGTAAGTCATTAGAAAACAGTCATATTCTTCTGGCAATCATGCTTTAGGAGGTTGCTTGTTTGGTTTGGTTTTGTTTCTGTTTCTGGTTTTTGGTTTTGGTTTTGGGTTTGGTTTTTTTTTGTTTGGTTTGGTTTGTGTGTGGGTTTTGTTTGTTTGTTTTTTTGTTCATTCATTTGGTTTTGTTTTGTTGATTCTTTTGTCCTGATTTGTTAAATCAAATCTGGTAACACAAGCCTAAGTCAACTATGCTAATTATCATCATTTCTCACTTGAACTACAGGAATATGAAAGCAAAAAGTCTCTATTGCTTTACCCATGTAAGAGCAAGTTTCTTTGTCCACAAAATATGAAATCTGTGAAACATTTTGTCCAGGTAATAGTCTTTCTAGATATATGTGCTTCCCTTTATGTTGCAAATAATCTGCTGTACTACAGGCTGTATCAGAAATTAGAAAAAAATAATAAGTGACATGCATATAAATAAAAAAAGATTATTTAATGTGCTTAAGAAGTGTTGGTCTGATCTTCATATGTGTTTCACTTCATTGATGGCTGAAAATAGGAAGCAAGAAGATGATACGCCTCATACTGAAAGTTGCTTGCGTGATTACACTTATTGCCTGGCTGGTAGAAAACTAGAATTCTTTCCATGTCATCTAAATATCCGGAGTCATGGTACTTACATAGGGCATGAAGGATCAAAGAGAACTTGCTTAGCTTTCACTTTAAAAACTTCACAAATTTCACTGCTTCCACCTGGAAAGTTAGCTTTGGGAATGTGAAATGAGGCAAACTCATCACCAGGATAGAGAGTTTATTGCTGATTTTCCTCCTAAAGCTACGTAATTGATGGCAATCTAGAGTTGAATCGCCTCAGCTGTTGAATAGATGGAGTGGTGTCTGACTGGAAGCCACAGCAGTTTTATAGTTTTATAGAGACTGATTTAGAAGAGTAAAGGAAGAACTAATCCCCTTCCTAATGCTGCCTTTTACTGTCTAGCTTTTACAGAGTGAATACTGGAAGTTAGATACATAAATTCAAGAAACCCTTGTGTAAGTAGTTCCTCCTACCTTCCTTACCATTAAAATTGCAGTGTGGTAGCATGGCTTTATTGTGACAGCTATTTGATTTAACTAGATGTACCAGCTTTCTGTGTGCTTCTGTGTGGGCTCTAATGTGAGCTTCTTGCAGAAAGGTATATTTTGGGGCCTAATATGATGCATCCCACCTCTCTGTGCAGTGTCCCTCACTTTTACAACCAGCAAAGAGTAGCAGTCCCTTCCCTTTGACCTGATAGAAAGAATAATGTATTTTGCAATGTAAGATTTCTCCGTTATAGCGAAAACTTTATTTTGTTGCTTTGTGAATGTGGATCTACTT
>JANHGB010049040.1:0-25677 GCA_026283785.1 Coracopsis vasa
CGAGGGTGAGCCAGGGAGAACGTTGTGGGGGAGACGTGGCGTCCGGAGGGAGGGAGGGCGGGCCGCGGTGGGTCGGGGGTGAGCGGAGTAGGGAGCCGGGCTGAGCGGGGATGCTGCGTGGTGACCATGGGAGGGGACAGGACGAGGACAGGGACAGGGTGCTCGCTGGGCGCGACCGTGGGGCCAGGAAGAGCAGGGAGCTCTGAGGAAGGAGCAGGGTGAGGGCTGACAGGTAGCAGGAAGGGCTGGGAAAGAGGGAGGAGGAAGCAAAAGGAGTGCAGACAGTGTGTGTGCGGGTAATCTCCTTTCAGTTTTTTCCATGTCTGGGGTGAGAGTTACTAGTTCGTAGGGGCCACAGCCTGATGAAGTGACTTGAATATGGCAGGGAGGTGGTGGGGTTGGGTGTCAGGCTATAAAGGGCAGTGGCAACACGCAGCTCCGTGTGCAGGGCTGCTCTGCAGCTGTGAATGTCAGTCCCCACAGTGGCAGGTTCCACTAAGCGTCTGCTGTCTGTCTGTGCATATGAGGACCCACGTTAGTCGCTGCATATCTGTGTCAGCATGGATGGTGATGCTAGGAAGGACAGGCTCACTAGGGAAGGCAGTCTCATTCAGTAAAAATAGGCAATGCCAGCTCAGAGCCTGTTGCTTTCATTCAGAGCCTGAGTTCATTCTTCTGAGACTTATTTCACAAAGGAGCTTGGAGAACTTTCAGTATCTCAGAGTGAAAAAGAATTGCTTTTCTATAAAAGCATAATAAAAGGCCGCATGTTTTAAGGCTACTTTGTTTATTAGCATGCAGAACCCTTCTCCTTAATGGCCCGGTCCTACAAGCTGCCATGAGAATTATCACCCTGACTAATGCAGTTTGGGGGGGGGGGTGTCAGTGCTTTCAGTATAAGCCTTCATGGTTAAAGGCTGTGGGAATGCTGGGGTGTAAGAGCTGTAGCTGAGACTAATTAAAGCCTTACTTGAAGCTGCTAAAGAATTGCCTTTATTCCCATGCAAAGAGAATGTATTTTTAGCGCATTTCTTTTGTGCTAAACTAACTTAGCATTTTCTGTAGAGAAGTAATCTATATTCTGTCCTCAGAGGAATTGATTTGGATATTTTTCAATAGGAACTTTGTTAGACTAAGCTAAAAATTTCAGTTGCTTCTTCACAGTAACACCAAACTATCATACATAACAAACATTTACACCCTGAATAGCAGGAGGAGACAGTCCATGCAGGGACCTTTTTTACTACAGGATTAAAACAAAGGTCCGTTTTAAGAGTTCAGATCCACTGGCTTTCATTCTGAATTCTCTGGAGAAAGAACCATAGAGCATCTCTAATAGAGGGTGTTAGGATTTAGGTCTGTGTTTTGTGTATTTAAGACTGGGCTGTAGGGCAAGGTGCTTTCCTTTTCCCAGTTTTTGTCCTCTCTCTTCCTCATTCTGTACAGTAAGTAGTCCAAAATGCAGTGCCACAGCCTCTACTTTTCTACAAAGAAACAATGGAAAGGGCAACATGAGAGCAGCTTCAATCCATGGCTGTTGAAAGTGAAGGGAAAAGCCAGACTTAAAAAGTAAAAGCATAATTTGTGCTTGTAGGCATGAAGAGGATTTCAAAACATCATACTGGTCGTCTCTCATCCTATACTGGTCTCTTGTCTCCAGCTTGTCTCCCATGGATCTTGTACTTTTCTTAATTTCTTTTTTTTTACACATAGGATCATATTCAGACCTTAGAGCACTTAAGTTCGTGTAAAGCCTAGTCATGTTTTGATATAAGCAATTAAAAAGTATTCAGAGGAGGGGAAACCCTCTGTGGAGTGTTCGAGGAAGTAGCTTTAAGACATATCATTGCAGAGTGCTGCACTTGTGGCAGAGTGGAACCAGGTCTTCTGGTTCTGAGTCTTTTCTTTAGCCACAAGAATTTCCTTCCACCAGGTATTTCTGCAGTGTTTATGAACCCATAGTAGCTGAACAGCTTTCTTGACTGCATATAAGCTTTTTCTGTTAACAGTTTTGGCTCAGGCCATCAGTTAGCGTTGAAGATGTTCACTCTATGTGTCTTGACAGCACTCCAAAGTGCTGCAATTATCGCAGTCACAGTAGTACTGGAAATGCAGTGCTATCAATGGGCTCAAAGATACATGAGTGGAAAGTTTGGAAGTGCCAATTCTCCTTTATCCAAAAAGGTTGAAACTTAAAAATAACATAATTGTATTAGTGGGGAAAAAAACCCTTAAACAGCAAGACATTATTAGCTGTATTAGTTTAAAACTAGACTTAGAGAGGCTTGTTACTTTACAGGTGGTAACATGAGCAAAATAATTTATTTTATCTTGATGTCACTTGAGCAGGTGAACTGCAATGCTTAATTTGGATGTTTGAAAACTGGTGATATCTACAAATACACCTTCCACTGTGGCATCCCTGTCACACATGCCTGTGAAGCACTGATAAGTCACCTGCTTTGACAATTAATTGCAATTGATGTAGAATTCAGGATGGGCATCAAAACCTATTTTAGTTATCAATTAATATCTCTAATAGTGTGAAGGAGATACTAAAATATTCACTGTGTACTGTGCTTCCTGGTGAGACAGGTCAGAACTGCTACGTGTAGTTCTCAGTTAACTCCTCAGAGCTGGGTTCTTCTGCATGTTGCAAGGCACGCAAATGGCACTCCCTGAGCAAGGACACTAGTGCAATTACAGAAATTTTGTAAGGAATCAAGTGCTTCTCTGTGGGGAAAGTGCTTTTGAGTTTGCTAAGTTTAATTTGTGAATACTTCATGGAATCATAGAGTAGTTAGGGTTGGAAAGGACCTTAACATTATCTAGTTCCAACCCCCCTGCCATGGGCAGGGACACTTCACAGTAAACTATTTCACCCAAGACTCAGTCCAAGCTGGCCTTGAACCCTGCCAGGGATGGAGCATTCACAACTTCCTTGAGCAACCCATTCCAGTGCCTCACCACCCTTACAGTAAAGAACTTACTCCTTGTATCTAACCTAAACTTTCCCTGTTTAAGTTTGAACTGGTTACCCCTTGTCCTACCACTACAGTCCCTAATGAAGAGTCCAGGATGCAGCCTCTAACCAGCATGACTTCTGTTCTTTAGAATTCTGCAATTCTTCAGCAGTTTCAAGTAAGGCTACTGAGAAAATTTGAAATAGGAAGGACTGTTGATACGCCTTAGAAACTGGCATGTTATAACATTTGCTTTTTGCAAAAGTGAATGAAGCAGGAAATGCGTTTAATCTCACAACAGGGAAAATTATTTTTCCCATATAGAGAATAGAAGAGAGTTTAATGTTTCTCTTAAGCATATTATGATCTCACTTAGTAACCTAGTCTGGGAAGTTGCAGTGATACATCTACTGGCATTTCTGTGGCAAATTAAAGGCGGAGTTGTCATGTACTCTGCAAAGGAATGTGGGCAGGCAGTGCATCGTCCAAGTCCTTTACATATAAGGTAATCTCTTAACTCTCTCTCAGAGGAAACTGCTATAGCAGCCTTGCTATCTAGTCAGGTTTGGATGATACTCATTTACATTTCCCTCTCTTTGAACTGGCAGGATTTCAAAAGCTAAATAACAGTCTTACTAGCAGAAGAGCTGGTATTCATTCTAATCAGTAACTCTGTTTGCACTTGAAACTGTTGAGGTTTTTTTAGTATTGCTTTAATATTTTCCTTCTAGTAAATACTACAGTCCATAAAGATCTAACAGTCTGGAATAATTTAACACAACAACAATGTTAAAAGCCCAAGTTATTTAAAATGTATTTTTAGATACATGTGTGGTTTTGGCCTGTTTTTTAAAGAAAAGGGAGTTATGTAGATAGCCTGTTTTGAAGTCGTCTCATTACTGGTCAGAGCTTTGGAAACTGCTGTCTACCAAAATTTGAATGAAAGGTGTCTCAAAGATGATTAAGTTCCCTCAGATTTTATGAAAACTGGCATTTAGAAGAGAAACCCAAATGGAAGTGTTCACAGAGGGACAGGCGAGCAGATGCCTGCATTCTCTGTGGCAGCAGCTGGCAAACTAATGGACGTGTATGTACATTCTAACCAGCCACTATGTGTTGAGCTCCAGATCAGTCACGGTATGTCATATCTGTTATTTGGAGGATATGTTGTAACACATACAGGGGGAAGTTGGTGTTACTGTGGTGGGGAGAGGAAGGGGACAAAAAGTGCAAACCTCCAGCAAATTAGACTTTGCAAGATCCGTTGCGTACAGAGCAAATGGGAGGTTTTTCAGCTTTTTGAAACATGCAATAAAGGTTCAACCAGAAGACTGGTCTTCACATGCCTTTATAAAGTTATTATAAAGCTTTGAATAAACTATTTTCCCTTCTGATGGCCAAAATGCCAATTGCATGATGTATGGGTTGTATGATGTATGATGTATGTACATTAATGAAATTGACTATACTATGTAAATTGGCAGCTGTGGAAAAATTGTGCATTGAAGAAGAGAGTGGGGTGGAGGAAACACTGTTAAGTCCTTTACCTTTGGTTTGCTTTATTGACAAGATTGTACCCATCAAACATAAAATATTGTTATGTCAACCTAGATGAGATGTTTACTGTTCCTCTATAGGTGTGAAGTATTGTCGACACATTTCTTGCAGCCACAGGAGGGTACTATCACTGTTGAGGTTGACAGGAAGAGTAGAGCAGCAGTTTATTACTTCCTAAATTTGTTGTCTGTGGATCAGCAAAAGTTGGCCATGGCTGTGTAAGGACAATATGATTCTTATGAATAGCAGAATACCTGTTGCTGTTCTACTTGAAGGAGTTTCATCTGCACACTGTTCCAGCCTGGCAGTGTTTCAAGTGTGGTAATTGACAAGAGCACAGTAAGTGCTAATACCTGTCAAGGCCTTTCAAATGTATTTAACATGGACAGGATCCCACTGATAGTGAGTTTTCAACTCCTGTCAGTCACTGTGGTGACATGGGCCCACACTCAGTGGCATAACCACTCAGGAGCCAGTAGATGGTGCCAAGGGATGTTTTATGCTAACACTGCAAGGCCTTCAGTTGAGAAGCCCTAATTCTCTAACTGAAGCTCAGGAGACGCAGACTGTAACACGGTTGTCTGCCCTCCTGTCAGGTATGTGCTGCTCTTGTGTTTGTAAAAGTGGTGAGTGAGGCTTGAGGAACACAAGAAGACAGATGTGATCACCACCCCTAGGTGCAAAACATGCTTCTAAAGGATTCCTTCAAGCTTTCCATGTTTTTTAGCCCATGAGGCTATGTAATAAATTAACAGGTTCGAATTGTTGCTGAGGTTTCTCGGTTTGGCTCTTTCTACTTTTGGTGTAAAGTTGATCACTTAACATATGTAGGGCATGTGCAGAAAGGATGCATATGAATTAATGTGTGTTGGTTTTGTCTAATTCAACATTTATCCCAGAAGAAAAAGAGAAAGAAGTGTAATTATGTTGAAAAGTCTGTACTGCAGTGGGTGGGAGGTCTGCCTGACAGCTACCGTGCTTAGCCTGTTGTCTAATCAGTATTTTAAACCTGACTACTGTGTGCTGTGAGCCTTACTCCGCAGATGGACAACTCATTGACAACTCAGGTTTTTTGCATTCCTTATCTTTGGCGCCACACATAGGGTATCACAGAGGTGTTTGAAAGTTTCTTACATCTACGTGCAGTACTGTTTCCAGCTCAGCTCCAAAGGACATTTCAAAGTTACAGGCCAACTAAATGCAGTAAATTAGACTGCTGTAGCTGGTTTTATTAGAGATACCTGAAACTGAAGTTGGTGTGCTTACAGGCATGGATACATTCATGTCCTTATACAGATACAACAGTATAGTTCACTCCTTTAACTACCTTTATGCTAATATAACTTCATCGGCAGTATGACGGCACTATGCTCTGGTTTAGTGGTATCAGTTTCAAACTGGGATAGGTAACACAATGATGTCACTGTGTTCCCAGGCCTTTGTTTTGAAAATAGACAGAGGATATGCTGTGGTCTTATTTATTAGAAAACAAACTTTTACAGATCATAACACAAATAATTCAATAGCAGGTGAAATCCTGACCACTCTAGAAAAGGACTCCTGGTGAGCTCAGTACTGTGTTGTAAGTCTCAACAGAGAGGAATTGTGTGCCTGTGAAGTTGTCCTCTTCCTATAACTCCTGGGATGTGGGTGTTTATTTGTTTATTTATTTGCTTTATTTATGTATTTAAGAGGAAGGAAGCCCTCATAGAGGGTTAGGAAGACGACACAGATGTAACTAACACAAACATTTGTTTCTTCCAGCAGCGTGATGTAGCTGTCAGTTGACAAGGGTATTTGTTACAGATGATAATCTTTTAAAGAATAATGTATATGGAATAGTGTTAATTAGAGTAAAATTGGGTATTTTAGGATGTCTGTGTGTGATAACACATTTTTCACATACAAACTGAGCAAACAGACCTTCTCCAGTCTCTGTCTTACAAGTGAGAAGTAGGTTTTCTGATACTATAGCCTAAAGGGGCAAATCTTTCAAATTAAAATGCCCCTAGAACCGCTCCATAAGCTAAAAAATGGTAACATTTGCATACATTCAAGTCAAAATATTATGAAAATAAATGTCAAGTGCATTTTATCTGGCAGTTGCTAATTATATTGCCATAGTATATTACTTTTCTTCTTGTGTGATTTTATTCAGTTTTGGATTTCAATGATCCCTTCAGTACTGAAGTTAAGCCAAGAATCCTCCTCATGGGATTGAGAAGAAGTGGGAAGTCTTCCATTCAGAAAGTTGTCTTTCACAAAATGTCGCCGAATGAGACTCTCTTCTTGGAGAGCACAAACAAGATCTGCAGAGAGGATGTTTCCAACAGCTCCTTTGTCAACTTTCAGATATGGGATTTTCCTGGACAAATTGATTTCTTTGACCCTACGTTTGACTATGAGATGATTTTCAGAGGCACTGGAGCACTGATATTTGTTATTGATTCTCAGGTAAAAAAGGGGCTTCAAGCTACCTTTTTGTTTTCTTCTTTCAGCAATAGGCAAATGGGTTGGAAAACCTAGATTTTTTTCCAAACAAATAAATAACCTATGTCACAAACACACATTGAAACGAAGTCACTAAAACCTGGAGAGCTGCTTGAGTATTTTTAATCTCTCTCTACAGTATGTTCAAAAGTTAACTAATTTGCTTTAACATCTCCAGGTTCTTGCTCATATTTCTGATTGCTGACAGCATGAGATTGGTGCATATGCTGGATGTAGGCTCAGGCTTCTACTTACAAGAAATAAAGAAATTAAGCTGTTGTTGAACTGTAGCATTATCTAAAATTAAGTATTGTAAAATTTTACATACATATTTTAAGAACTTTCCTACAGTTGTAGCTTTTCTTTTTTCTTCATTAGGATGATTATATGGAAGCATTAGCTCGGCTGCATCTTACTGTTACCAGAGCCTATAAAGTGAATCCAGATATCAATTTTGAAATCTTTATCCATAAAGTGGATGGTTTATCTGATGATCACAAGATTGAAACACAAAGAGATATTCACCAAAGGGCAAATGATGACCTTGCAGATGCTGGATTGGAGAAGATTCACCTCAGGTGAGAAAGCCTGCTGTGCAGAGAATCCTAAAAGAGAGCAGCTTATTTGACAAGTTACCATTTTCTGTTCTCTTAAAGTACCTGGCTGCAAGCTTTTGATATGTGAAAGAAAAGGATAATCGAAGACACTGCATTTGACCTGAACCAAACAAAGTATCTTATTTCTGATTCCTGTCTTGGAGAGAAAGATGGAGAGGAGATGTGCTTAAAACCAGATGACATATATGCCAGAGTCCTACCCATTTTGCTGCAGCTGCTGTCTTGAAATAAGTTGCTTGGACAGTGGCAGCAACCAGTAGAACTCCAGCCAGTAGAGTGTATACGTTACCTACATCACTTTTGCTGCCTTTGAAACCTCTGTGCCTCACAGTCCCCTCCCAATCTCAAGTCTTTACTGCTGTAGCCTGCTTGAAGCCATTTGGGAAGACAGATGCTGCATCTTTGCCTTAAGTCTGCTGATAAAGCAGATTATTGTACCAAATAATGAAAAATTAGTGGATTTCTGCTGATTGGGAACTAGAGGACATCAAGTTGTCCTGGCTTTCTTAGCAGTTAAAGCCAAGTACAAAGATATTAAAAAGAGAGACTTGCTCTGTGAACATGCTAGCTTTTTCCTACTCTTAACTACTTGACTGCATTGTTGCACTGATAAATGGGTCCACAGCTTTTAAGAAGTAGATTAAACCATACATACTTATAATATTCCTCTCATGCAATTTGAAAAGTATTTTCATAAGAAAACCAAGGTGGGAGTTGCATCATGACGTTCTACATCAAGGTGGTCTAGTTTGCAGTGTCTAGTTTGGTTTTTTTCTTAAACAGTGATGAAGTTCTATGCTTTCATCATAACATGATTTTTGATCACAAGGGGTAATTGCAAAAGTGTAGGCACTTGCTGTTTGACAATATTTCATTTCACTCATATTATGAAAGGTACATCATGTTCACAGTATGCGGCTAAAAGGAAAATGTGGTGACGTTTTTTTCCAGCTTTTATCTGACAAGCATATATGATCATTCTATATTTGAAGCATTTAGCAAAGTGGTACAGAAACTGATTCCACAGCTCCCAACACTGGAAAACCTGCTTAACATCTTTATTTCAGTAAGTACTTATTATATACTTTGTCTGTAGATCCAGCTATGTCCAACATGCATGTTCAGATACTCTGTTCACTGCCTTCTCAGAGATAATTAGCAATGTGAACTCTCAGAGGAATTATCAGAACTTAGTTGAAATGCACCCACATGCAGCTTAGCCTCTCCTCTCTGCCTGTTAAACAGTGCTGATGAGCTGCTGAGATACTCACAGTATTTCCTGAATCATATAAAGGGGGTTAGCAGTCATCACTTTTCGGCTCATACATTAATCTGAATGTTGCAAAGATCTGTGCTGCATGCATTTAAGTAGTACTTAAAATTTGGATAAATAAATTCCTAAAGGAGCATTATCTAACATTATCTAGTCTGACCTCCTATGTAGAGCTGTCTGTAGTGCTTCCCAGAATTAATTCTACTTTGTATCAAAGTTTACCTCTTCTCTTGTCTTGACATTTTTAGAGGTAGAGTTCTTCACAATTTTCACCGCTTCTGTAGTTAACTCTGAAGGCCAGTTAAGGAAGCTTTGTATACCTAGTGGCTTGTTATCACTGTGGAGGTAAATTGCTTGCTCCCCTGTTTCTGTATGTGTGATCCCTTCTTGTCCTTCGTACTGGTACTGACAGTTGCCATATCCCTCGTGGAGACACACACTAATGCACTGTTCAGTTTAAAGCAGGTCATGGAGGAGTCAGACATGCCCTTGTTGTGGCACAAGATAAGAGTTGGGAACACGTGGTCATGAGCAAAGGGGAGCACAGTAGGTTGTGAAAAAGGGGAACTCTGTTTTGGTGGTCCTTAAGTCAGGTCAGAGCAGCTTATGAAACTGTATGGTTTCTCACAGTATTCTAATTTTGCACCTTTCATCTAGCATTAATTTCTCAAGCTCCAGTTTCCAACCATGGTATTTTGTTGTGCCTTTTTGTGATTTTGATGTAATGAACTTACTTAATATTATTCAACAGCCTGTAAGATAAAATTAGATTTCACAGTTTCTCAGTGTAGGCTGTGAAAGCGGAGAGAGAAAAAAGTTGGATGTGTTGCTGAAAGGGAGAGCTAGGATTAGACAAAAGTCTGTCCAAAACTTACTCTTCTACTATTGAGGAACAAATTAGCTATTTCATAATGAGTAGTTTGTTACAAAAATCTGTTTGTACCAAGATGGCTGGACTGTGTAGCAGTTATCATTGAGTCAAACTCAAACTTAGGACAGTAAGGTAATGAAAGAGCGATGACAACAGTTCTGCAGCAATTTGGTATTGAATATGCTACACAGTCTTAAAGAGAAAGCTGTCTGAATGGTAGTCCTCCTTGTGCCAGTCACTCCATTCACTCATACTGCGAGTCAGATCTCTATATGGGGTCTCCTCAGTGTTTGGAGTTGGCAAAGAATTTGTACCAAACCACAAGATGAATCAAACACAGCCTCCTTCCTGAATGACTGACGACAGTTGTTTGTGTTTCTGGAACATCCAGATCCAATAATATCTAGAATAGCAGATGTAATTTGTGAGGAAGAGCAAGTCTTTCAAATGAATGGGAAGTCCAAATAAGTGAGAGAGGTACACTGTTTGCACTATTCAGTACGGGAAAGTCTCAGGCTGCTTCTCATCTCCAAAGAGAGCAGAGTCCAGTTTGTTAATGACCTTGAGCAAGATGTAGCTGCATCACTATGTCTTGTTGTCTGTTTTTACAAGTATCTGCTATCTATACACAGGAGATTTAAAATGACTATTTGCCGCCACAGGAAGAGTAAACATCACTCTCCAGAATTAGTGGGAGCCTCTTTACTTTAGCAACTTTGTGACAACAAATCTTGATATTGGTCATGCTATACCTCAGGAAGCCGGTGTGCGTGTATTGGTGTTCTAGTTTGGGTTTTGCAGCAGTGTTCATGAGGATGTGCTTTCATTTATGTCATGGAGACTTGCAACACAAAAAGCTGATGGTTACAAAAATAGAACTGTGATCACTCTTAAGTTCACAGCAGGTTTTTGCCTAACTTTGTAGTGCCACAGTTTGAGGAACCATCAGTGTGATAATAGTGCTTCTACATTCTTTAATGTAACTACTTGTAAATCATAAAACAGTAGTTGATCTGGCATTCAAACCCCATGTAAATCTCACCTAACACTCTTACCACTTCATATAGAAGGGTGCCTATTCTTCAATTACTGTCACCTTACCACTCAATCAAGTTGCGTGAAATAGGAATGTGGATTTTAATTTTAGAGTTATTGAGGGGTTTTTTTTGGAGGAATGTTAAAAAGTATGTATTAAAAACAATGAGTTATCATGGTAGCAATAAAATTAAGTACAGATTTGTTTATTTAAATTTAATAATATGTAAACTCAAATGTAGTATTTAAAATTAAAATTCATTCATGAAGTCCAGAGTTTGCTGTAAGACCTGGTAAAATAACTGTCCAAATTCCATTCCTAACTGTAACTGATGATGTTCTGTAAAGTCTTCTAAAAATTACTTTTTAGGGCCAAATTTTGGCTTACACTTAATGCTTTCAAGAAGGAAAAAGGCCCATTTACCTAAACTAGGAATTGGAGTAAAGCTACCAGTTTTACTGAATACATTCCAAATAGAAACTGCCTACTTTACCACATCCATAATAGTTGAGAAACATGGTTTGAATTTGAGCTACGTCATGGTTTTTACTTACCCAAAATAAAATCCCATCTATTCACTGCAGATTTTTCACAATGACTGTCTTGGTTCAGATTAGCCATAGAGTATTTTTACATCGCTTCAGAATGCTTGATAGAGCTTCTAGCTCATGTTCCATCTTCTTTCCAAGCTATAGGGTTGTGTCAGAGGTAACTAGTGCTTAGTCTGACCCTGCTCTCATTGACATCAATGGCAGCATTTCATTCAATTGCATAAGGCAGCTGCTGGCCTTTGTTTCTCTAATGAGGAACACTTCCCTTCTAGTAACAGAAACAGCTGATTTCTTACTGTCATTTTCCCTGACTAAGCATTAATGAGGTAATATCTCTTTGAAGAGTATGTTTTATCCACCGTTTCCTGGTTTTTTATGACCTGTTTGTACTGGTATTGTTTTCCCTCAAGCAATTTCCTCACAAACATTCTGCCAAGTGCTTTGCTTTTTCAGTTAAAGTTGTACTAAAAACTCTGGCAAATTAAATCTTTGAAGTCATGTTGGTACAATTTAGTGGTTACTGTTCCTGGTAGTCCATCCTACCCTTTCACAGAGGTTTCTGTCACCATACAAAGTTCAACAGAAGTAAGTTTCTCAGCCTGTCCTACCATGATGTATTAGTTTCAATTGAAAATGAGCATAGTTTAACACACCAAGATCTGCCCTTTCCAGCAGGCATAGCATCTTAAGATGAAACCTTTTTAAACTGTCACTGCAAATACAGGCAGGCTGTAGCAGCTGGAGTTCTGAGATAGAAAAATCACTTCTCATTCTTAAATGTTATTATATTGGCACTTGCATCATAATAATTTACATCTTACCTGTACAGCTGAAATGATCATGATCCTCTCTATCATACACTATTTTATAATTGAGTCCTCATGAATGACAGTACAGGGCTTGAGTTCCAACTTATTTTGTCTAAAAGGATTTGTATTTTCAAATAGATATTTTGGCAATGAATTATGGCTATATACTTATATTTACAGGTGATTCTTGGCTTAATCTTATTTGACAGCAGCTTTTGAAGTATGTGAGGTGCTGTCAGAATTATTATTTAAAAACTATTGCATATGGCCAGAATAACCAAAATAAATACACATACATTTTTTTTCTTAGTGCTCAGAAAACAGACTCACAGAGCCATGTAGGATGCAAGGGCCTTTAGAGGTCAGTTCCTTCTCAGAGTCAGGCAAGCTAGAGCAGGTTGCTCATGGCTGGGTTCAGTTTAGCTTTGTGTATCTCCAAGGATGGAAACTCTACAAACTCTCAGCTCAGTGTGCTACCAGTGCTTCACCATTCTAATGCTATTGGGGTTTTTTCTTGTATCAAGTCAGAATTCCAGCTTGTGCTTTTGCCTCTTGTCATTCAACACTGTAACTCTGATAAGAATTGGGCTCTGTCTTCTGAGCACCCTTAGGTTAGGTATTTGTAGATAACAATGAGCCTTCTCCAGGCTGAAAAAAGCCAGTTTTCTGAGATTCTCAGTGTACATCATGTGCTTCAGCCCATGTACTGAAGATATCCACAGTGTATACATTATTTTGAACATTATTTTTACTAATGACTTACTGACATGTACCACTCAAGGAATCTTTTCCATAATGAAATGCAAGAAATTCATCTCTATAATCTGTTGTTATTGATGGATGTTTCCAGCCCTAGCTGTATGTGCAGTAGTGGAAAAATTAAGCCTCTTTAAGAATAAAATGCCCCAAATACTGCTGGCCATTGTTCAATAGCATACCTACTAGTATTGACGTATTTCTACCTATTTCAGGAAATTTGGAAAGTGAGAGGGTCACTCTAGTCTCTTAACTGTGTGTTAAATAGTTGACTTAGAAAAGAAAGAAGAAAAAAGGCGAAGTTCTGTAACTACAGAGGAAGCTGAAGCTATTAAAACTTGTTAGGGGTTTGCAGTGTGTTTCTTGGTAGCTGGGGCAGCAGTCCAAACCATATTAAAAAGGGAAGCCCATATATGGAGAAAATTTGGTTTGATGGGAGAAAGTTGCTTTTCTTCCTGTATAGATGGATTCTGAAGCATATTTTATAGCTTGTGCTTTAGCAATACTGGGAAATTGCCTTTTGTGTTCATGCTAGGACAGGTGCCCAGGTGCAATCCCTTGATACCAGTAAGCAAGTCTACTGTTCCCAGTTAAGCAGTACACATTTTTTCCTCTTTTCTTTTTTTCTTCTTTTTTTTTTTTTTTTTTCCCCCCCCCAGGAAGTAGAGGCTCATGGCATCTTGCAGCATCTATGCAAAGAGTATGAGCTAGCATTCCTGGCTAGCCTCTGAGAGCTGCGAATATGATACATCTCCAGTATGGAGAGAGTCTTAATCAGCTTGGCAGGATAACAGGAACATAGCTGTCATCACATTAGCAAGCTTTAGCATTAGAAACATGGCCTTAACCACCAATGCTACATGAAAACTGAAAGAGCACCATCAAAATACTGGGCTTGCTCCTGTGATTCTAAAAGAGGTTCTAAGGAGTCAGACAGTAAACCAGCTACAGAACCTGATGAGACAATTTCTCAATTTCCTTGAGAAATTGGTTCTCAGACACTAGTGTCTTCTTTGTCCATCAGCCTTTTCTCTTCCTTCTTTCTACCTGCTTACATGTCCAGCTAGAATACATTTAAACAACAGCTGTCTTTTTATGTCCATTGCTACAATCAAAAGCCCCACAATGCTTGATCTTGGAAGATTTACATCCCCCCCTGAATTTTCCACTGAAAATAAATGTAATCTCTCCAGATGTTTTCCAGAGAGCGGAAGTTTAGGAGTGTAACTTGGTGTTATGTCTGCTCAGAGGCAGAAACTGTTGGAAGGTCTATGAGCAGCAAGGTTTGCTACAAATGACAATGCTGTATGTACAGTTATTTCAAAATGAGCTTGATTGCAGTTTAACTTCCATTTCTTCAGCATAGCTTTTGTGTAACAGGCAAGTAGGGGAACCAATCAGCTTGGTATTAATTTGAAAACATGGCTTCTATTTTATTTTTCTTTCTTCTTCTCTTAAATAGAATTCTGGGATTGAAAAAGCATTTTTATTTGATGTAGTCAGTAAAATCTATATTGCAACGGACAGTACTCCAGTGGATATGCAAACTTACGAGCTCTGCTGTGATATGATAGATGTTGTGATTGACATTTCTTGTATATATGGGTAAGTGAATCGTTAATGTTTTTCATAAAACTCTGTACCTAGAATTTGAATGGCCTCAAAATTAGAGTGAGGTGCGTATAAACAATAATGAGAATGTGTAATTTGCCAGAGTAATTTGTCAGGATAGAAGAGGAGGAGGAAGCAGCAGGCCTCAGAGGAATAGATCCCTTGCCAGCAACACGCACTGTTCCCCTGCTCAGCCTCTTTTGTGACACTATCCTCTTTTTATGGTGATATTTTTGTTTGGAGGAAGGAGTGGGAAGTAACCCACTCAAAAAAAAAGGAAACATTATCTTTTTGCTCCCCAGGGACAAAGGCAACAGAAGGATGCCTCCCATTTAAAAAAAAAAGTGGGGCCACATTTAATTTTGTTTTCTTTAGTAGCTAGTGGCCTCTGCTGGCCTCAGAATGCTGCTTCACTCTTCCTTCAGTTTGTCCTCTTTTCCCTGCAGGACCTTTGTGGTTTGATTTTTTTATTATTATTTTTTATTTATTTATTTTTCATTTTCCCTTCCGTATACCTTAGCAATTGGAGATCTCCTGGGGTAGCATGTACATCTGCTTGCAAGTTATGTTTTAAATGGCTTGGCTTCTGGCCAAATGTAATGTGAGCTATTCCTGGGAAAGGCAGGAACACGTTAAGATTTAGTGCATTAACATGCATTAGACTTGGAGGCTAAACTGCAGCATGCTTAGAATGTGCTAGATTTTGGTAGTCTTGCATTCTTACCCACTGACGGATTTCTTGCAGTCTTGGAGAGTGCAAGAAAGAATCCTAGTGCAGCTGTGCAATAAGCATTAGAACTTAAACAACAAATTGTTGAATACCTTTCTAAAATATCTTAAGTTTATACATTCTGCTGTGTGTTTCAGATCTTTGAGTCACTTTAGTAACTGTATAAGAATAAGATGTCACCTTGCCACTGTCTTTGTGTAACCATTTAGCATTTATCACCAGAAATCTCCTTGCCATGTTTTTAGCTATAGTCTAACGACATGGTGCTACAATCTATTTCTTGTCCTCTGTTCCTGGAGCATCTATGGAACTTGCTACATTAATGTATTATTGATACTAGTTGTTCTGGGAGGTTGGTGATAACCCATTTGATAAGATCTGTGTGTGTATTCAGGAATGAGAGTAAAATTACAAGGTACAAAACTAATAGAGTGATCATCATGACACGTCATCTGTTAAGGAGAAATCTCTTTTCACTATGTGATGTTGCAAAAGCCAGCATCTCATGACGAAAGTCTCATGCTGGCTTAAACTATCAGTCAGCTGCCACTGCTCAAGCAAGGTTACTGGATTTGGAATTACCAGTACAGACTTTATGGTTCACAGGTTTTAGATAAAGTCATAATATAGCACAGTGATAAGAGAACCTTGCAGTAAATGTCTGGTAACTAACAGAGGGTAAAATAAGGCTCCAGTTCAGGCACTTGGCAATCAAACAATCTGATTTCTAGCCTCAAATCTAAGATTTGGTGTGTGATAGGGTAAATGATTTAACCTTTATGTCGTCTTAGTTGACATTGAGTGTAGTTTGAAGAAGAGTCTTCCTGAAAGGTTAAAATGAAAATTTCATAAAATTTGAGATTACCTAGTGAAGGAGCCAGTGTGGGAGTATTTCTGTTAGCTCATCTGGTGGCTTATCTTTTCTTGTTTGTTTGTCTGAATATTGTCCTTTAGGCTTAAAGATGATGGCACTGGAACTCCTTATGACAAGGAATCAATGGCAATCATAAAACTGAACAATACAACTGTTCTTTATTTAAAAGAGGTGACAAAATTCCTTGCTCTTGTTTGTTTTGTCAGAGAAGAAAGCTTTGAGAGAAAAGGTATTTTTCCCTTTTCTAGTATTGCTTTACTTTTCCATTATATTAGTGAGTTAATGAATAACTATGGTTGCTATTAGCTGATAACAGTCTCTAGCTGTATCCTATATATTAAAGGTAAGTATAGTTTGATAGAGCTTACATAACATGTTGAAAGACATGAAGTATTTGTGCTGGCATTAAGATAAGATGAAATCACAAATGTATTTGACAACTTTCTGATATGAAAGCATATGAAAGTTTACATCCGGTGCAGTGAAGCTTCCATCTGCAACAGTAGAATGTGTCAGTTTCTCTTGGCTAATGTTGATTTGTACCTGTGGGCACCAGCAGACGCATTTGGGACAGCTTGTGTGCTACAACCAAGGAGAAATTACTCAAACTGTCTGATAGAAAGAAGTATGTTCTTGCTTTTGTCATCTCTGAAAAGAGACTTTTGATATTTGGTACCTAGGAGGCTTTCACACCTTGCAGCTAAAGTGCATACAATTTTTTGATTATCTCTCTGACTCTGGCCAAGGTCAATACTGAAAGCTTAGTTTGTGATCATTCTGCTTGCTCCGAGTTACTGGTCTTAGAGACATGCCCTGAGATCAGAACTGAGCAGTGGAAGAGTGAGTGATCATCTGGGCTGTGTCCCCATCTTGTGATATTAATTCACCAGTAAACGTTGGTGTGTGAATGCAGTACTCGTACCATGGCTGCTGGCTGTGTGACAGGCTATTTAGCTTTTATTTCACAGAATTTCAACTGGCTGAATTTCTCTTTCATACCCCTACTACCTTTGTTATCTATGAATGCTAGATGCAGTCACTTTCTTTTTCTGCAGTAAGGGTAAGAAGTGTTACTTCAACATACCTACTAACAACACTTCATGTTGAATAAACACCCATTAGGATTGTCCACAACTGTACCAGGTTGTGTCTACATAGTCTACATACTTTGTGCTGTAGCCTGTATTCTTTACCAGTACAGTTTTGGTATTATAATACAGATTAGCTTTTGGTGCCAGGTGATATTCCACATAATATTTTGCTGAACTCTGGGGAGAGGGAAAATAATTCCTGGAAAAAACAGAAGTGTAACATGGTGGAATTAAATCACTTAAAATATGTATCATCTCCTGGTAGGGAAATTGAAGTGAAAAACGCGGTAGTATTTGAGTTAAGAAAGCTTTAACATTAACTTTGAATGAGGTCATAAGCTCAATACCAGAATTCTAAAATTGTAGTGCAGTATTATACAATTGTAACACCCAGTGAGTCTTCCGAGTCACTACCAGTATGGCTTTACAGCTTTTCTGTGGGATCACATTAAGCCCACTCACATGGTAATGTTATCTGCCTGTTATGTATATATGTAATCTTAACAGCATGCCTGTTGTGTTATTTTTCAATTACAATGTAATATGAAATATAGCTGGCTGTTATTTGGTAATATTTCTATCAAGTATCCATTGTCAAAAATGAAAATCCTGATTACTAGATGTTACTTATTTTTATCATAGTTATTCTGGAAGACAAATTTACAAAATGACACCATATTCTATGAAAGATTTAATTTTTTCTTGTATACTGAGCACTTCTTCAAAGGTCTTCATTAAGTTAAACTTCATTCTCTGCCAGTGAACTTCTGTTTGTTTTTTCTTAAGGCTAATTATATTTAATATCAGACAGTATGGAACTGTAATGCTCACTAAATCATGTATATTTATCAAACATGCTTTTGCTTAGCACAGAAAAAAAATGCCTGTAAAATTCACTGATTATGACCTTCAGTGTGTTAATTCACTAAATGTAGAACATAGGCAATTTTTTCATGACCTAATCTGTATAAATGTGTTTACTAATGTGAAAAATATTTCTGTCTCTGTAGGATTAATAGACTACAATTTCCATTGTTTTCGAAAAGCCATACAAGAAGTATTTGAAGTAAGAATGAAAGTAGTAAGATCTCGAAAACATCAAAGCCACATGCAAAAAAACAAAAGACCCACTCCCAATGGGACACCAAGAATGCCACTGTAACTGAGGTTTTCTGGCAATGTGGCAAGCAAAGTTTTCATGAAGTTGATGCGACTTCTGCATCTCATTGCACTGAGTGAAGAGGAAAACAAACGGGACTGATGCATTACATGAATTTTCCCTGAACGTTCAGAAAGCACTGTTTAATATTTTTATCCAATCAGTTTTTTCATATAGTGAGCACTTTGAGCAAAATGTTGTATATATATAAGCATTGAGGTGAACACTTGTAAGAATTTTCTTAATATATGCTGTAAACCTTTTTCATGCCATATTAAGAAAAAACAGCTGTGACAGAAATACTGGGTACATAATTTGCACTTTTTCATGTTTTTCTTGTGGAGTTGGACTTTGATAAACTTAGTTTTTATGGTGATTTTGATGCATGGTGTCAGGTAAAATGTATGCTGTAGTTTATTTACCTGCTACAATCAAATTGGATAGTAAACAATTAAGAAAACTTGGTACAATGCCTTTTAAAATTTGTGACAGCTAATACCTAACATTCATACAGATCTAATTTCGTATATTTTTCAATTTGTAAACTGAAGAATAATTCTGAAGTATTATAGCAATAAGCACCTTACCAGGGATCATAACTGGTAGGTAAATATTAGCTTTTATAAAACAAATAGCCTCTTGGCCAAATTTCATCCGGAGTTCTCCATAACACTGGTCATGCCCTCTGTTGGGTCTGTTTTTATTATTTACCTCAGCATATACCACTAAAATACCTTTCTATAAAGATATTTGTTTTGTAAAATGGCTCTATGTTGCACTGGTATTTTTATAAGGCTTCAGAGGAGGGTGTTCTATCTGAAAGGCTGAATTTACGTTACTAAGTTTGTTTTGAGAGCCTGCACATCTACACTTGGCACAGTGAAGAATATGTGTTTCCACTTTGACATTCTGATGTACTGATAGGAAGTCCTAAAGATGTGAGTGCTGGGTTCTGATTCCCTCTAACAGGGGTACATCTGTGACCGAAATCAAGAAGAGACCATTAAAATGAGGACTGGACAATACCTGCTGTAGTAATCAGCGAACGTGACTACTTTTTATTTTACTATTGAACACGGGCAGACTTACCACAGGATCAGCCAGGACAGCAGAGCACTCTCAAACCTAAGAAGAAGTAAAACTTGCTTTCAGAGTTCTGTATTCACTGGTTTTGTTTAATTAATGATACAAAATTATAGTTTCTCGTCAGAAGAGCAGCTCTTTTTTTTTCCCCAGTCCTTCCACAAACCAACTGCATGCGCAGTCCAGTGGTGTTGGCAGCTCTTGGGTGTGGGAAGAGTTGACCTGAATGGGAGGCAGCTTGCCATACACCAGAAACAGGTAAGGTGAGGTGTACTTCACTCATTCGTAACTGATGTGCTCCTAACTCAGATAGCTCTGGAGAAAGACAGGTGGATGGAATTTGAAAGTTTTCTCTTAGCCAAGGTAAGGCATAATGCTGCATGTCTGTCAGTGAGTTAAGACTCCCAGTGTCTGCTTGTTTCTGTGGAACAAGGGGCTAAATTTGTGGTAAGCAAGTCTAAATTCTGATGTGGTCTGAATGCAAATGCGGAGTTTCTGTATGCTGTATATTGGCAAATCTTGAAGCTGTAGAAATATACTGAATACAGGAGCTGGTAGAGCCAGTTGGCATGAGGGCTAAAGGCTCTCTATACAAATATCTGCCAAAAGGGAGACCAGTAGTTTCCAAACCCTTTACTGCTGCCTGATGCAATGACTTATTTTTTTTAACAAATTGTCTCTTTTGGCATGAGTCTATTGAATATGTGTGGAGTTCTTAGAAAAAGGTGCTAGTCATTAGATGAAGCTCAGCTCCACCAAGACTCACTCGATAAGTAATGCAGTTCTAGGTGCTCAGGAAGGTGAGAAACACTGAGAATAGCGGAAAGTACCAGTCCTTATGTCAATGTGAAGCGTAATGATAGTAGCTGTAATCAAAGCAGAATGCTTCAAAAATACAGAGTTCAAATTCCTTTTCACACTGTCACCACCTGTCATCTTGGGTGAGGACAGCTCTTCTGACCGAACCCTCAGTTAAAGTAACACAAAGCAGTCTTCAGAGTTCACCAAAGCAATGGTGGGTAAAAGCCACCTTCTGATAGCTCTCTGGTCCACAGGACTTCACTGAAGGACTGCCATAATTCCTGGCCCCACATTTTCATTCATTTTGTTGAGTCCCACTATCAGGTCACAATCCCTGTCCTTCTGCCTTTACTCCTTCAGGTACAGGTGACTGTGAGACAAAGAGAACCTACCAGGCTAGACCAGACACTTCTTTTTATTTTATTTTTTTATTTTTTTTAATTACTATTTTTTAAATAAAGTATCTCATCATACTGGCTATGATATGAATTGTAACTAAAGAATGTAGTTTGAATATATTTGGCCTGAGTTCTGTGTAGTCATGCATGCGCTTGTATTTGGAGACTATTAACTTACTTAACACAACGAAGTTAGCTCTTGTAGTCCCCTTCAGAACTTGGCAGAGACTATGTTACATAATTTAGTGAAGGTGACTTTTGCTAACATACAAAATTTCTAATTGGGTATTATCAGAGTAAGCAGAATTTTTATCAGATCACTTATGTTTCAAATGTGTTTAATTATAACACTGAAAGAACATTAAGAATGCATTAGTTTTACTGCTTAACTTTGATATTTTCAGTTTAGGTGATGACTCGCATGTTTCACTTTTGAGTAATCATTTTCTAATTGGAACCTCAGATTTTCATATTCTGTCTGAAGTGATTGAGCACGAGGCATGCAAGGCTGGGTTTTCTTGAAGAACCTATTCTTTCAAATCTATTGCTTTTTCTTTTAAATTTTATTGAGATTCTAGTTTTTATTTTAAAGGGATGAAATACCACATATGCTACAAGGGCCAATTCTGACAAGGCAGTGTTGAGATACCTTTTTTAAAATTAGAAATTGTAGTCAATTCCCAAACAGTGCAGTATTTCCAAAATACCTGACCTCTTGAGTTTCCATTTTTATTTATCATCGGAGTTGCCTGGACATGGTAGGCCCCATTACTGAACTAGCCATGTCTCCTTGAAACACTGGTTTAGAATAAACCCAGACTAATTTAGTATCCCATAGATGCTTTAAAGTCAGGTGCTGAATAACTATAAAACATTAGTTCCAACAACTTGCAGTTGAGGAAATCTCTGTAAGTAATTCAGTAGGCAGCAGCACAGAGTACATAATGGGCTCTCTGAAGAGTTAAAATCCATCCTTGAGCATGCACTGGAACGTGGCTATTAAAAACGTTAGTGCTGGAATGTCTTTCTGAAATTCTGTGCATGGAAGTGTAATCGGCAGGAGCAAACTACTCTGATAAAACATAATTCAAATGGATTATTTGAGATCTCATGTTTTCTAATGGAACAGATTTTTTCTCATTAAAACAAAACTTCTGGGTTTTTTTGCATGTGAAATTGCATTCCTGTGATAAAGCTTTATACTAAGGGGGTTCATTCTGTGAAAGTACTGTAGGGATTTTTAAAACAAATTTTAAAGAACCTATAAACTCCCTCCATTTTTATATGATCATCAGAATAAATTGAAGAATTAAAGAAAGTAACCCTTAACAGGTCATCATATACAGTAGCAACTGTTTGCTTTAATGACTATTTACTGTCCCTGTCAGTTGCAATAGTCATTGCAGAATATTTTTTTCTTAAATTGAGGTTTTTCCGTTTTTGTACTGCATGATGTGCATGACATTATTACATAGTGATTTTTGTTGCTGCAGCTTTATCTATGTCCTGTTTGGTGGGGAAATGAGATCATGAACACCAAAATTTCTTGCTCACATTCTAAATACTCATCTATGGCCACATATTAATTTGCTCCATTACAGACAAACACATCAACTTCACCCATTTCAGCTGTGTGGAAAATGAGAAATACATTTGGTTGGGAAGTTCTTTGGGTTCTTCTGATATGGTGGCATATGGTTGACATCCCACTTGATTTCCCACTGTATTAATATTTGCTTATTAGCTCATGCACAATCTTCAAATGGCTACATTTAAAAAAGACTCTAACAGACTGTTTCTTTTCATTTGTTTTCTCCCTGATATTTTCCGTGTTACCTTTCTCATTTTGCTATCTCTGTATACATGTTTTGTTGTAAACAGGTGCGATATCCAGCCTCCTTGGTTCCTGCCAGCCTATTCTCTTTGGCTTTTAAACATTGTGAGCTATGGTCTTGAGCAAAAAGATACTGAAAAAATACTGAGTACAAAAATAGCTAACTTGTCTAAAATCCCTTACATGCATCTAACATCCTTAAAAAGGTGCAACATATTTATGTAATCTTGGTATGTATGCACACCATAAAATGTGTGTTCATATTCAAGTTACAGTTCACACTGGCAGTCAGATTTTAAACAGTTCATCATGCCCATAACATTTTTTTAAAATAAGAGATTCATTTATATAAATACATCCAGGGGAAAAAGAACTGATTTAATGCAGCAGTCTGTCACCATGGCTCTTGGACCAAACTAACATATTTTTGATAAGGTGTAAGATTTTCAGGGGACTAGTCTGAGGAGATACTCTACTGAATGATTTCCTTAATAACACCAGGAGCTGCTACGAGCAGGAAGGTTGGTTTATTTCAGAACTGATGAGTACTAGAAGGTAGAGAAAAAAACACTGATGCCCTTGCTTTAAAAACCCAAACAAAAAACCCACAAACAAACAACACAAACCCAACAACTAAACATGCATTAGCCTAAATTGAGAAGGTTTGGGATTAGTCACCTCACAGATGAGTGCAAACATGAGAGATGCAATAAATACAGCAGCCTAGTGTGCAGGCCAGAACCTTTCATAGTGTATTCCAAGTTGCTTGCTTTCACAAAATGGAGGCCAAGAGAATATGATGGGTTTATCACAACAGGATGCTTGTATGTACACTGAACCATGTCCTTCCCCAGCTTTCTGTTATTCCAGATAACCATCCAGCACTTTGGGAGCTGGTAATGCTTTCAGACTCTTTTATACCCAATGCTGCAGATGGATTTCCTCAAATGCTACTGATAAAGCTGCCTGATTGGACGGAGTGGAGGGTGTCTGCAATAAAGTTAAAACCTTTAACCAGCACTCCTGGGGTTTCTAGAAGCCCTGCTATCCACTTTGCAGGGGTACTCTTCAAGGGACCTGGCACCTGTGATACAATTCCTACTTGTTCTGACATTAAGTCAAGTCTTGATTGCATTTTCCCCTGTTCATGCACATCCCCACCAGTTTTGGGGACTACTTTGATTAACAGCCAGAGCCATCTGAACTGTGGGAAACACAATCTGTTTCAACTCCTTTTTCAAAGCAGTATACAGAGAGAACAGGGGTGTGACTTCTGGGAAACCCTGCAGAGCCAAATCAAAAGGTCCCAGGGGCCAACATCTTTGTCTCTAGGCCCTGCACTGAGAGGTGGAACCATACTCTGCTGTTCTGCAGTGCCCTTTTCAAAGACTGAATCATCTTATGGCGAGCCAATGGTCTGATCCACAAATTGCTTCTCTTTCAATACTCCCTTCGCAGCTGCTTGAACTTCATTTGACTGCCAGTATGCCATTCATCATGCTGTCTGGTCTCACATCCCAAGTGCTGAATACAAGCTCTGCAGCAGACACACACAAATCAGCTCACCCTACCAGTCCTGTTCTGCTTGCTCAGTACAGTTTCCAGTCCTGTTCCTTTAGCAATTTCATTTCATAGTTCAGTTCCACATTTTCTCTCTATAAAGTAGCAGCCATCATTCCAAATTCTGCAATTCTTCATAAAGCCTTTTCATGCAGAAACTTGAGTGTTGGCTTTAGTGTTCTCTTGACAGATCACAAATGCCATTCCTGCTTTCCTCAGTGCACCCTCTCCCATGAAACCTTCCTCCTCCCATGAACTCAGTGCACCCTTAAAAGTTTCTCAGGGTGGGAGAAGTTAACTCGTTTCTTCTCTCCCATCTTTATATTGCTGACACTAAAATAGTCCCCATACAATCCAACCTATAAATCTGTAATATGAATAGTTACAACAACACCAGACTGCACAATTGTTTTCAGCTTTTGTAACTTCTCTTCTAGAATGAACAAAAATTCTCTGTAGCCTGCATCTCTGGCCAGTCTGTACCCTGTGAGTCACTTTACTCAATACAGTTCATGATCTGCAAAAACACCCTGCAAGCAGATATACACAATTTAAGAGTGTAAAGTAATAATTTATTGGTTAATAAAGGTAGCTATGACTAACACGCTAGTAGATTAAGCATCAATGTGTTCACCTTCACCTGCAAAACATCAGGTGAGTCTTCATTGGCCGGTGTCACCAGACTGCCATCTTCTGACTCTCCATTTTTTCCTTTCAGCATTTTATACCTTTTCACGTTAGTGTTTTTCTCCTGGACCTCATCTCAACAACCTTACCTCCATCTCTGGTTCTGCCATACCTTGCCTGGCTCTGCTGTGCAGCCCTTTTTCATGGTGTAGTGATGCCCTGAGTGTGCTTAACCAAGGCTACGAGGCTGGACCCTACAAGGGCTAGTCTGTGGAGCCCAAGCAGCCGAAACTGCAGAGGGAGGTGACTTGCTAGTAGGCAGTGGAGTCTGGCCAATACGGTCAGCTGAAGCCCACACAGCAATGAAGTTTGCCATAGGGTAGACATGTTGGGTCAGCAGAGCCACTCGCGGGGCTCTCTTTAAGTGCTGTGATTAGGGGTTGAGTACAACTGCCCACACGCGTCCCTAGTATCGCTGAAGGTGCTATAGGCACTCCACTTGGCTTTCAGCTACTGCTTCGTTCATAACAGCACCAGTATTCAATCTTAAGGTTGTTTCCAACCCTAACCATTCTGTGATTCTATATCATACCTTTCTGCTACACATGGATGTGTGGCTTACCTTAGGATACCTCATATGGCATCACATATTTATGTGTGTGCACGTGAATCAAGCCCTAGATTTCCACTAACCATCTGAGAAACTCCTGGGTGTCCCAGATACCCACAGGGGACTGGCAGAGACAACTGGTAACTCAGTATGTCTTGGTTAATGACACAGTAAGCTTTAATCATCCTTACGCCCATTGTAAAACACTTTTTGAGGAGCTTTAAATTAAGAGCCTGCTCATAAATCCTTTATTCCCATTGCTGAGTCAGTATGAGCTATATGCAGTCAGCTGTACACAAGCAGGTACATGCAAGTTCACATTAGAGTTCTGAGTAACATTTTTGGAATGTACGGGGTGAAAATACTGCTTGATGGC
>JANHGB010049040.1:45517-67115 GCA_026283785.1 Coracopsis vasa
GTGGGTTGGTTTTGATATGGTATTATCAAGGCTGTGTGGTTTCTTACTGGCTTGGAGAGCTGCCTGCAGTGTGCCCTATAGACAAATTATGTGTGCTAGAGAGGACAGGTAATGTTCTTGCAGAAGCTGAAATTCCTGGATTTGAAGTGCAAGCTCCTGGGTCAAATTTAATATTTCTGATAATAGTTAGATCTTGATAATTGACATTTTTAATTTGCTGTAGATATAAAGTTTTAAAATGGTAACAAATTATTAATAAAGTATAGATAATGACAATATGTAAGTAAATTGCAAATATTTTTCTAAATGACATGAGAGGATATGTACAGATACAGTTCTCAACGTATTTTTCCAAGATAATGTGATTTGGGGTTGAGGGAAGTGTTTTAAGCTATTACTCTTGACACCACTTGTCTTTCTGTGGGTTGTTTTGCAAATAGTTTGTTCAGACAAGCACCCAAGAATGTTATGAGAACACTGTATTCTGAGTTATGTCATTTGTGGCCAGGTCACAAGACTTCTGTTGTGAAATGTGTGGCACATCTATGAAGACAGCCCTCTTACCACTAACATCCGGAAGAGTGTCAAGCCAGGCGGACAAGGAGGCTAAAGAACTTGCCAGACAAATTAGCTTCAAGGTGAAGTCACCATTTTAAACTTTCATCTTCGTTGTGTAGAATTAAAAAAAAAAAAAGAAAAAAAAAAGAGGAAAAGCCTTGTAAATTGCAGAAACATTCATCATTTCATAAACCTTCATCAGCCACTCTGTGGAAATCTGGGTTTTTTAGGACAGTCTGAAAGGGAAAAATAGAAGTGGATCTTTTGCAATGTACCAATTAATAAATTGTGCACCTCAAGCACTGATTGATTAGTTTTAATTTCAGTGATGAGCACTGTGGTAAGAGCTGCCTAACTATGTCACTTTTACTTCCTTGTTTTCAGTCACTAATAACTTGATTAAATTCTCCAGAACTAGTGTTATCATAAAAGTATTAGGAAACTTTGGGCAAAGCTAACCTAATTTTTTTTTCCTTTGTGATTTTTTTTTTTCTTTCTTTTGGCTTATGGAAGGAATAAAACATATTCCTACTGAAAAATGATTTCAAATTATTTTGAACTACTCTGCAGCTGAAGATACTGAAAGTTGAACTCTGGTATGGAAGTTGCTGTTACCCAAAAATGTGTTCTGTAGCTTGTGTTTCACTGAAAGTAAGGTTTGTTCAGTCATATACGTGCCTTAGAAAATTGCATGTCTTGCATGCACAGGGTTGTTTTTCACTGGGTTTTCCACTAAACTCTTAAATCAGCCACTAAGGAAGACTGCTGTGCATGAGGGCAGGAAACTACAGTGGAATATGGTATCACAATGTGGCACTGGTGTTGGATAGATGCTAAAGTCGGAGGTTCTGATATGTCCCCTTTTATCACCAGTGTTCTCCTTACAATGTCCTAAAGACTACATTTTTTTTTCTTGTGTGCCATGAGAGTAAAGATTGCCTCCTACTGAGCAGGACCTACGTATTTCTGTGCAATCTCACATCTAGACATGTTGACATGGTTGGGTCTATGTATAATAATGCTCATGAAAAAAAGTCTCAAATATCTTTGAAAAGATGAGGAAACAGTTTTGAAGTTGAGCTACTTGGAAAAGCAATGGACTGCCTGCTCTTGGCTTTTTTCACAAGGGTTAAACTGTATTTTTATTTAAGAACTGTTAATATTCATCACAGAAATTCTAGAAATATCAGAGTATATATTTCTCTTTTCTTAGGAAGAACTCTTATATTTTATCCCTTTTTCAGTTTTAAGATGACAGAGACATTAAACTCTAAAGAATATTGGTGTGTTCCATGTATCCACATATTTAATTCTACATCCTAATTACAAGCACTAAGCAAAGGAAAAATGAACAAAAGGCTTGGGTTTCTACAGTCTTTTACAATCCATTGTGGGGTTTTTACAAGGTGAAACAGTTCTGTCTTCTGCTTGCGCCTTCTCTCCCTTTCTCAAATTAATTTTTAGGGATTGAGTTCTTTTAAGCTTCCTGCTTCTCTGCTTTGCTTGACTTTATTATTGTTTGTTTGACTTTATTATTGTTTGTTTGTTTGATGTTAGGCTAAGGCATTCAATTCATGTGTTTGTAGTAAACTAATCATATGAATTACTAGCAGGGAGTACAAAAGGTAGGAATCATTTGGATATATTCCATGTCAATTTATGGGGTAAGATTTAACATCAGATAGCTGATTGAGTGCATAATTTGAGAGCACCTTTCTACTAGCAAACATACTAGCAATTGCTGCTAGTGAAAAAGAGATTTCTTAACTTTTTCTAGATGATCCTGAGATTGTGAGAAATCATTTCATGTTTAAGCAAAATGGTAACTTTAAAAAAAAATACCCATGTGTATTATTGAGGAAGGAATATGAAATTCAGGAGGGAAAAATAACAAACCACACTTTCTCATTATAGTTTTCCTGCTTCTGTGAGCCTTCACCTTTGTGAAGACTGAATAGAAAATTACTTCTTTAAAATCAGCTTATATGCATTACTGTAAACCAACATGGTTTACCTACATATTGCCATCACAAGGCATATCTTGCCATGAAATTAATTCTCCACTTACCCTCATTATTACATTTAAATATATTGATTTTTTTTCTTTTTTTTTTCCCTTGATGATGGTGTTGGCTAAGTTTTCTGGAAGCACAGGTAAAGGCTGGAGAAAATGGAGACTGGGTGACAAAAAAAGGTATTTCAGGTTTAGGAACTTCCAAGTGCTCTATTTTCTTAAATTTTAGTCCAAATTCAGTCTGGCACACTAGAATTTGTACTTTCATAAATGAAAGTAAATCAAATGAACATTTTTTAGTGTATGTGCTTTATGAAGATTGAACTCTTGGAAAAAGCAGAAGTATGAAAAGCAGTGGTCACAGGTTCTGGGGAGGGAACATACAACTGGATACGGGGAAGGAAAATCCACTCAGTGGCTTTTCAGATGCCTATCAGAAGATGTGGGATCTCCAGCTTTGGAGATGGCTGAACATGACTTTATTTTGAGGAGGGAGCTGGAACAGGTGACATCTAGAGATCCATTCCAGCTTAAATATTCATAATCCTGTGTTGTTTCATTGCTGGTCCGTATTTGAGTTATAACTTGTCAGATCCAATGTTAGAAGTCAAGTGCAAAAGAATAGCAGTGTCGTCAGATTGTGTTTTTAAAACTTAATCTTCAGGTTGTTTCAGTGACATATTTTTTGGCTTCTCCTGAGATAAATTCCCTTCTTCTTGCTGTGTATTAATTTTACACAAAATAGAATCATGAAAGAATATTATTATTTCGTGATCTTATCAGCTTGTTATCACCATAACTGGTTGGTTTCTAATACATTGTTTGTATTTCTTACTACTACTACCACTACTTATATCTGCATTTGAAGACAGGTGTTAGATTTGGAATTGTCAACTTTATAACAAATTGAGATCCAGGTACATGACTTCTTTGCTGATAAAAATTGATCTGGTCATGATTTTTTAATGTATGAATTTAAGTGTTTCAGTGGAGGACTATGATGCTATGTTGTTTTCTATTCCCAAGAGATTATTGCAGGCATATATATTGTTTTAACAAGAGGTTTCTTCATGATCCTCTACATGTTACTGCTGATTGTCTCAAATTTCCAAAAGTGTAAAATCCTGGGAATTGATGCTTATTAGACATTTTATAAATGTGTACAAAGGCACTATTACAAGTCTTGGTTTTGTGTTGGCTTTTTTTGGTTTTTTGTTTGTTTTTTTTTTTTTTCTTTTGCTCTGCTTTTGCTGAAATTTAAATACTGGAAATTAAGGCATGCGTGCCTGACACAGTGTAATGCCCTGCACGTATGCCCACTCTGGCTGTGAGGCAACTGCAGTACTGGAGCCAGTATAGCCACATTAAGTTTGCACTTTCCAGAGACTATTTAGCCCTGCTGACAAACAGGCTATATTAGTTCACTTGTACCAGTAGTAGTCAGCATTCATTTAAGGACATGAGAAACAGAAGGTTTAGAAAATGGTATTACTTCTGGTGTAATGTCCTGGATCTTCTAAAGAATTTTCTTTTCTACTCTATACATCTGTGCGTTTTTTGAATGTTATGCCTGTTACATGAAACAAAATTGTTACTTAAGTCTACAGATGCGCAAACATAAGTTTATTTCTAAAGAGAATTTCTTAAGCCTGTTGGTGTGTAATTGAAATGCAGTTGGGGTACTTGATTTACATTTCAGTAAGTCTCATATTCTGTGTACATTAAAATACACATTCCAAAATGAGTCAAACCTTTTTGGAGCAATTTTGATCTTGTCTCTGAAGCCTACATATGTACTCCTTGTAGGCAGAAGTCAATTCATCCAGGAAGTCTGATGCTGGACCCTCAAACACATCAGGATTGAACCACTCTGCCGCTGCACGTGAGCCCCAGCAGGGTGGTGCAGCTAGAGCATTCCAGGATCCAACAAGTGCAACGGTATGGTCTGTCTTTGCGCTTTATCACTGCAAGTTCAGCCATAGTTTGAACATGCAGTCGGTACTATTAAGCTGATTGGAGGCTTCATTAAGAGTATGTAGTTTGTACTTCTTTTTTTTTTAGAATTTCTGTGTACTTTTATATGTATAAACTTTAGCAAATAGTATGGTGAATCACTTTTAAAAATAGTGATCTCTTTACTTCCTTCTCTTAAATTGAAACAACAAATAATGCTCTTTTAGCAGTTCTTGTTCCCACTAGTTCCTTTAATGTATGGGTTAACAGTTCATTAAAATATTACGGTGTCTGAAGTACTACAATTTACCATCTGCATAATACAAGATTTTGGACTAGAGTTCTTAGCCAGAGGCAAAAAAAATGTTTCAGTGATAATTTGCAGCACTTAAATATTAATTAAGAATATCTTCCTGGGTTTTATAACCTCTTAAGTGAATCTACAGTATTCTTACTGTTTGAAGTATAACACTTACAGTTTAATACTGCTAGGTGTAGGGCTTACATAAGGTTTTGGAAGTGACCGAGGTCTGGTAGTGGGCCAAGGCAGCTGCTGTTATGACTGTGGCGAATGCAATCTAAATTCACTGCTAAATTGCAGGCAAATCCCAGCTAAGCTGTCTTTTTTAGAGAGGATGGGGCTGCAGATCAGTTAAAAAACTTAAACCACGTCAAATAACGTCAGACCATCTGTTGCATGTTTGCAACATATTTTCTAGCTATGTAGAAATATAAACATGCTAATAGCGTACTTTTTTCCTACAATAAGGATTTTTCCAGATTGTTCAGGATTTAATAAACCATTTTATTTTATTCTTATTACAAATCCTGGCTAATATAGTAGAACCAACCAAAATACCAAGGCATTGCTGGCATCTGCTTGAGGAAAGAGACTGATTTTTTTTTTTTTTTTTTTTTTTAAATTCAATTTCTAAGAAATGTCTTTTAATTATTTATGCAGATTTAATAAAGATTTACTTAATTTTCAGCAGAACAGTTCCAAGTGAAATGAGATATTTAAACATGTAAATTTATGTAAAGATATTTAAATGCGATGAACTGTAAATGGTGAAAAGTGGATTCATGTTTTAAGGGGTCAGCCTGTTACACTCATAATTGTTAATTTGAGTTTGAAGCAATACCTGTGTTTCTGAGCTGCCACATTTTGAGTGTTAGGTATTTTCTGGAGCCATTAGGAAGTGAAAAGTTAAAGCCACACTGTGTAACAAAGAATTGTGTAACGGGAAAGACTACGTTAAAGAATTTGAGCTATCTATCTGTGTTATTATTCATGCGAAAGTAAATATAACTCTTCTCAAAGTAGGGAGCCAGAGGCATGAAAAAGTATCTATGCAAACCTCAGATTCTTTCTACTCAGCTTGGCTTCTTGCATGTGTAAAATCAGTTTGTTGGATTAGTTCTTGTGTAAAGACCTAATTCTACCTTACTAAGTTTTAAGCGTTGAAGGAGGGCAACATCAAAACTATTTGTTCCGTTTCTTGGATAAAGCATTACCACTTATTCTACGAATGTGTGTTTTAATCAGAAGCTACTGTAGAAAATTTGCGCTTGTGAACTTGAAATTTGTTCCCTTTGAGAACAAAAAGGGCAGAGGTAGACCCAATATTGAATCCTGCCACCCTGTCACAACCTACATTTAGTGTATTGGTGTTGAATGATGTTCCACCTTGGTGCTTATAGTTGATGAATAAAGGTGATAATTGGTAAGAATTATAAAGTTATGAGTTAAAAACTGTGGTTAGACCTTTTTTCTGATAACCTGGAAATACAATAAACCTCAAAACACTTACTATTAAGCAATATACTGTAGCAGTGTCCTGCACTAATGTACTGGCTGGCTGAAGTATAATAATGAGGAGTGATGAAATAAACAGTGTAACTGAAGTCAACTAATCTTGAACTGATGAGGGACTTTTCTGTAAGAAAATGAGGCTATATTCTCATACACAAGATTTATAGAAGCCCTTATTTTTAATCATGTGTTCTGAATGATATATTGTGAAAAAGTTACTTCCTTTTATCACTATTAAGCCGTGTCTTAAGTTCCCTAATACTGCAGCAACAATTTTAAATTACAATCAGGAGTACTTGGCCTAACTTTGATTCATTAAAAACCAGACATTTTTCTTGTTAGCTGTTAAGCTATGCTGTGCTGAACTTCAGCTGTTCTTCAGTTGGAAGTTACATGGGCAAATACATATTTCACTGGTCCTTCTGTCTTATTTTGGTATCTCTGAGATCATGAGTATAACTGAGAGAGGCTTCAGTAACCCAGAGGATTTATATGGTTCTGAGTTACTAGAGTTTTTATATTTTTAAAACATCCATTTTAAGATGATTATTTAATTCTTCCAGCATTCTGATAAAATTTTTTAAAATAACAGCCTGCACACATAAATGATGCAGTGAATGCTACCATTCTTCAGTAGGCTGAGCATAAATTTCCTTGCTTGTGTTTTGTTATACAGTAGAACTTTTTGTTAAATCTAATGTATGTTAATTTTATTGAACTAGCCTTACTCATCAAACTGCAATTTCCCTGAAGCAAAGTTTTCTACCTGTCCTAACAGTTTCACAAGCTTCAAAAATACTGTGACACATTAAGTGCACATTCAGTGACTGTAAAGATCAGATGCTAAAGGTGGCTTACAGCATAGCTCTTACTAAATATTTTTAGTCTGTTAAGCCTTCATCACCAGCATTGCCAGTATAGTTTGGCAGAAAACAACTTAAAATTGGATGGAAGTTCTCATGTGAGGTTTTGTTAGCCTAAAAATCTCAAATCTCAACATTTTTGCTTAAGGAGAATTTAAAAACTTGCGCAAGTGTTCATTTTTTTTTCCCTTTTTTTTTTTTTTTTTAACATGCAATACAACTCATCTGCCATTTTGGGGGATTCTGAACGTTTTGGGATTCTTAGCAATTAAGTCTTCAAACAAAAAGACTTATATCCCCTTATATTATGGGGATGGGGCTAGACTCTTGTCAGTGGTGCCAGGTGTTAGGGTAGGAACATAGCATTAGCACATAAACTAAAACACAAAGTTCCACCTGAACATGAGGAAGAGCTTCTTTACTGTGAGGGTGACTGAGTATTGGAATAGTTTGCCCAGGGAGGCTGTGAAATCTCCTTCCCTGGAGATATTCAAGAGCCATCTGGACACAAGTGATGTGCTTTAGGTGACCTTGCTGGAGCAGGGAGGTTGGACCAGATGACCTCTGGTGGTCCCTTCCAACCTCAACAGTTCTGTGATTTTGAATATTTAAGATACAGTAGCATCTGGTCCCAAATTTATACTGGGTAATAATCACTCCTTCCTTATCTATCTTGCTTCTGCATGTCTGCTAATACTTTGTCATTGGTTATGTTGGGAATCCCAAGGCAGTGGGTTAGCTGAGTTTTGCGTGAGGCAGTCAGTGTTCTGCAGTCCTGATGCATATATATAATTGCCTCCAAAAAATAATTTCAAGCCTTGCAATTGTCAGTGAGGTTTCTCTTGAATCACAGTTCCATTCGTGTCAGGGTATGGTGCTGTGTCTCATTCAGAACAGGACCTTTCTGGTTTATTTTTAGATTTAAAATTTTGGGAAGAAACCCAGCTGTGTGATAGCCAGAGCTAGTTACTTTTGTTAGTAAGTGTAAAGCATCAGGAATATTTCTAGACTCCTTTTTTTTTTTTTTTTTATTCCTTTTTCTAAAGCTGCTTTAACAACACTTTGCCTGCTGAATTTTGCTGGTTTTGCTTCCTGAATGAACTTTTCTTCCTCTCCTCTTCTGAAAGAGGGGAGTTTAGATGAGTCTAGGAACTTCATTTGTCAAAGGCTTAATTTCTCTAAGTCTTTATTTCCCTTGGCATGAGAAGCTTCCAAGTGGGTTCAGTATGAAGCAGGATGACTTTCTCCTGCAGTGTAATGGAAATCATGGCAGGCTGCTCATGGCGTTGTTCTTGGCTGTCTCTGCTGATAAAATAACATTTTTCTTTGAAGCTGCCCAAGCTGCTTGTTTGCTTAGGCAAGAAACCTGTGTTAACAGGTAAGTTGTCAAATGTGTAATTACACCAGTGCTCCTATGCTGATGATGAACAGTGGATAATACTAATGATGAGGAGGTAGGAAAGGAACATCTCTTCCCTGGGCTAGTCAAATACTGACTAGGTGAAAATTTGGATTTCTTGTCCTAAATGCAGAATATGTGGCCAAAGAGTCACAATGGGACCATGTTTGTGGATCAACAAGTCTGGTACACAGTTGAGGACATTCCCTGTCTGGCCATGTACAAAGGATATCTTTTGTGGATATAGTAGCTGGCCAAAGCAGAGCTTAGGGTTGTGGATATTGTATCTGTTAAAAGGCTTTTGCTTGGAAGTAAATATGGAATATCCAGAATTCTAGTTTTACCTGCTGTTATGATAACCTTTTCTAAGAAGGGAGTGGGGAGAAAGCTAACTCTGGAGAATAGCTGCAGGGGGAATACCTGCAAACTATTCGGAGAAGTCGAAGGATGACTTCAGATTAATAACTTCGTGTCAGAGATACTATTTTTTAAACACTTTGAAACTTGGCAAAATGTTTTATTTCCAACAACTATGTTGTGTCGCTATTTTTAATACTAAAACGTCAGAAGTATGAGCCTTTTAGTATAGCAAGGAGGATTAGGACAGTGGAATCTTGGAGCCCATAGTTTCAACCTTGCAAACTGGAAAATTATTTTCTTTAAATAATACTCTCCTGTGCTGAACATCAGTTGCTAATGTTTATTTTGTTCACTGCATATAATGGCAGACCAATGTTTGACCAGTAGAGGGCAATAGGTATGTGCATGCAGAAGTACAGTGCTCAGTAATTCATGCTGGAATCATGTAGATGTTTTGTGTTCAGGATTTTTGTTTTGTTATTTCCAGCGGTGTTGGTGGTGATGAGAACAGAGTTTTGGACCCAGCTGTCCACAGTAAGCAGTACAGCATTGCTTAGTTATAGTTCTCTGGACTTCTTTCCAGTTGTTTCCGTTTCAGTATAGGTGATGGTATAAATCCTCAGAGACTAAACTATCTGGAGGATTATTAAAGATTTATTGAACTGCAGAGAGTTAAGCAAATTGTAGACAAAGATATTTGAAATCTCGTGATTTGGAAGCAATCTAGAATTCCAGTACTGTTTGACAGACTTTCTTCCTTAAAAAGAATAAAGTCCTTAAAACTGCTAATTTGCAGCTTGAAATAGACTTTTCAAGACAGTGTTTGGACAAAATGATGTCTATAGCAATCTTGTAATTACTAGCGACATGTATTATCAGGCTTTCAAGTATTAACAATTATCTGAAGAGTACGTTGTAGTCCTAATGATTTTTGTTCCTTGCTGATCTTACACAGTGTCTTGCCTCACAACTCTCCATGTTTCCTTTTTAGTCTGAAACCCAGAACAGCAGTGCAGCAGCCAGTCAAGAGCATACTCCTCCAGTGTCCACTAACACGTCTATGAGTCCTCGGCAGCGCCGTGCCCAGCAGCAGAGTCAGAGACGGCCTCCATCTTCAACTGACTTTAATCGGGTACAGCAACCAAGAGTCAACATGAACCACACTGGATCAACCGTTCTGATTGTCCTTCTGACTTTTGCATTGGCAGCTCTTATATTTCGTAGAATATGCTTGGCTAACGAGTATATATTTGAGTTATAATTAATTTGGTTTGTCGTAACAGCAGTGACTTTAATGCTTCATTGAACATTCTGTACTGGGTATTTGGTATGATATGAGAACTGTTTACAAAGATTACTTTTTGTATTTACGCTTAAATCGTTATGAATGTTAATGTACCTACAGATACATTACTTGTAAGAAAAGCAAAGTTGTGCATTTAACTACAACAAGTGTTAATTGAGTGCCCACTAGATACTTGGAGAAACAGTGCAGTGGAATAGTATCATTAAGGCATGTGGGAGGGGAGTCAATCTGAATAATTTATCAACTAGAAAAAGGCAACTTAAAAGAAGTGGTTGATTCACTTTTTTTATGGAACATAAATGGAATTAATCATGTTGTCTAAGTTTTAAGATTTGGCATTGGAGAAGTAATTATGAAATGAAACACAATTACGTGTTTGTGTCCAGTGAACTCTTAATTTAGATGAGAAACAGTTTTGTAACCACTTTTATTTACTATGACACATTTCTAGAGGGGGAACACATGCAAATTGGTTGTGATGCTGCTTTGTGTGTGTGAAAGGGGAAAAGGATTGTAGGGGGGATAAGAAGGGGCCAGAAAGCTACTTGTATTATTTTGGTTTTTATTTTTTGGAAGAAAGATTGGATAATCTTGTACAAGATTTGAATGTCCTCTTCTAATATTCTCAAATGTATATCTTGTTTTCTTAAATTTGAAGATTATATAAAACATGTCTATTCTCACAATAGTTATAAATATGTAATATAATTATTTACCCAGAGCTATTGTCTTTTAATTGTACCAGAAATATACATAAAGTGTTGAACTGAATGTTTCATATGTGGTTTTATTTACTAAAGAATATTTGAATGTTGTTATACTTAAACTCTCATGTATATGAACATGTTTAAGAGAAATATTTATTAAACCCCTGGTAGTAATAAACAGTTTCAAGCCACTCTTCAGATACATTTCAAGTATCACATAGCCTTTATGTGTGTGATTTTTTTTCCCCAATGTTTTATTGTTTGTGGTTTGTGTTTTTTTTTTTTAATTTAAAATGAATATTGGACCCAAAGGCTTTCTTATTATTAGATTATGCAAAAAAGAACTGGTAGCATTAATGAATGCTGTGAAAGCACATATACAAGCAATAGACGTACAATTGTTTGGGTTTTGAGAGGTTTTGGCAGTGAAGGAAGCAGAAGGAAGCAATTGGTGGGATATTTTTCCTCTTGTATTATTGTTCAGATTTAAATGTATTCTAGCATGTTTATTTCAAAGGCAGTGAAATCTAGCTAACTTCCATTTCATTGCTGTCAAACATGACAACACTGATTTAAGTGACATTCTTATCCTGTTTCTCAGGAGAAACTATTTTGTTAAATATAGCGTGTACTAGTGTTTTGGAACATTAAAGTAGCTATAACTACTTCTAAAATAAGGAAAGCCCACTGTGTCCAAGAGTGGTGTGAAAATGAGGGAAAGAAAAACCAAAATCCAAACAATACCCCAGTTCTTTTTTTTAGCTCTTCAGTGCATTGTTTATAGTCTTGTTCGCAGGTAAAATGGAACAAAATCAAAAATAGTTTTGAAAAGGTCAGACAAAAGTATGTAGTTTGTTCAGCCAGTTCAGCAGTTACTTGCACATTGTGCTGCAGAACAATTTGATGTCAGTGTACTGATATATTTTATATTGATGTTTTTACCTAGTTTGTATATTCATCTCATTAGAAATTAAAACCCCCACAACAACACACCAAACCCCGCAAAATGCCTTTCCAGAGCCTGTAGCCTCTAGAATGCAAGTACCGTGTTTCCTAGGTTGTATGTTGCTTGAATACCTGTTCTGTTAAAGTACTGCAAACCTGGGCTCATGGAAGAGAGCTCTGGAAGAGGTCTGACCCAGAAGACAGCTGTGCTGGGTTTTGACTCTCTAGCCCCTCTGGAAGCTTTGCTCTGAACGTGCTTTTCTTTTCCTAGAGCCTCACTGCTGTGCCACACAAACTTTTGCTCTGGTACCTGTACCACACACTGGCTATTAGTAGAGCCACAAAATCCACAGGTGCAGAAGTGGCTATGAGGGAAATAAGTGTTACGTGTTTTTTGAAAAGAGCCTCCTCTGAATGATTAAAGAAACAGTGCTTTGTAACTTCATTTTTATTTCCATCTTCTCTAATGAAAGTTCAAATGCCTGATTGTGAAAATACCTACTTGAAAAAATAAATATTAATGGTGACTTAATTTTATGTAGAGAGTCGATTGCATGTATAGATACTTTGGGGGTTATGTGTTTTGAAAGTTAATGGTAAATAAAGTAGTCATTTTCAGAGGAAGTAACTCATCTTTTTATCTTCAATGGCATAAAAAGCCAGACTGAATCAGAAAATCTCAACTGCTATAAAGCCATCAAAGCATATACATTTTACAGTTATACAGATATCTGAAATGTGGCGCAGGTGCCTTCCAGTTCAAAAAGATTCCATGCAAAGGGGCAGATTTTTCTGGAAAGCCGGGTGGACAGGGACAGCCTGGTTTTACAGTCTGGCAGGAGGATAGCCCTGTCCTGAGATTAGGGGATTGAGCAAAAAGCCGGCGTGCAGAATTGCGGGTTTTTTACATAACAGCCTTAGTAAATATCCTTTAGGACCCAGTGGAAATGTTTGGTGAGGCAAACTTCATGAGTAATGGCCAATCGTTAAGTGGTGATGAGGGAAAAGCTCTGAGTGAGAGGCCCCTGAAAGCCTGTCGAAAGCATCACGTCGGGAAGGCAGCATTTCTGCCGCTGATTGCCGGCAAACGCGAGACGCCGGAACTGGAGTTGATTCAATGTTTAGAGCCGGGGGGACTGGTGCTGCAGGAGGTTACTGGAGTGCAGAGTGCCCGGCTCCTGTTACCAGCAGCATGCCTTATTTTGCAAAACTGCTTTTATTAATCTTCTGCTTAGTTCTTCTTGTGGAAAGTAGAAAGCACAGGAGGAGGAGGTGGACAAGCCAGCTGGATGTGCAGAGGGCAAGGTAAGGGTTATTAAACCACCTGTGTTTGTTTTCCTGCGGTGTTACAAATACTACACAGACCTTAAGATCTGCCCTGTGTCTTTTTGTGTGCGCTATGTGCGGAAACAGCTTCATATATGTTTTTATAATAGTCTCAGATAGAATAACCTGTTTTAACTGTAAATGGATGCATTTAATGCTGATGTTAGTTAACTCTTAATGAGGCAGATTTTTGCAGAGAAGCTGACCGCTTCAGCGTGGACTGTGGTCAATATATTCTTAGCCCTATATATGAATTACTGAAAGAATTTAGAGAAGCTGCAATTAATAGAGATGTTCAAATCTACATATTGTTTCAGCACTGTTTCAGGAGCACGTTATTTACCCTGCTTGCTGGAATATCCGTGCTACTTATTTCATTTGAAATTACTTGTGATTTTCTAAATCTGAGGTGGGAATGATGGTTAGCATGCATGATACTGATTAATGAGAAATAAATCCCTGGAGGTTACCCTGGGATCATAAAATCAAAAGCACATTTTGAAGGACTACATTTTAAAGTCCAGCAAAGGCACAGGAAAGAGTTAAAGGTCTTAGTAAAGTTTATTAGATTTACTATTGCTGAGATTTGACCAGCGGTTTACATTAGAAAAGATAATCTTCCAAACCTGTCAGGCAGTCCAAAGTATGTTATCCTTTTTTGTAGTTATGTCATCCAGTGGCAGTGATATCTTACAAGACTGCTCATTGTTTGAAGGGCTCAAAAATAAAATTGGGTTAATCCATCTTATTAAATGGCTTCACTAAGGCTGTAAGCCTCCACCTTTTCATTTATTTTCATTCTTTTTTTTTGGTTTAACACTCAACACTTTTATAGGGAGTGTTGTTACTTGAACATCTTACAGTGAAATGTTGTGATACAGTTGAAAGCAAAGAATACCTAATATTCTCTGGTTTATACCACTTATTGAGAATCTACAGTAGCATATGCTGTTAGTGACGTAAATGTTATAAAGCTGAAACAGCTACAACCTGATCCTGAAATCCTAAAGGCAACTGAAGTTTTACCACTGATTTCCACAGAATCGCCGTTATGGAATGAGATCTTTCATTTCACTCTGAAGTTTTTTCCAAGTCTCTGTTCTGGAGAAGGCAGGGAATTCAACAGTAGCATTTCCTTGCAAACCATTCACGTGTAGTAGAGATCATCTACTTTGAAGGAACAAAATAGTATAAGTCATTCTTTTAAACATGAGTTTGCCCCAGAGTGATGCCATTCTCTGGGTTACAATTGCTTGAATCTTTTATGCGTCATTTAAACACTGTGAAAATAACATATAATTTCTACAGTGCTGTTATTTTTACGAAGCTGTGATAAAATGGAAGTCAAAGCACTGCTGAAATAATTTCTATAAATTAATTTACTGGAAAGAATAACTGGTATTATTTGGTTTCCTGTGGAATAATAGCTTTAATGAACAGCTAGGTAGAATCTTAGAAACTATATACCTTATATATACACACACATTATTGATATGTATATATACGCATTTCCTATGCAATATACTTCGAAAGTATATGAAATCAAGTTTTATTGCATCCCTGCCCATGTCAGGGGAGTTGGAACTAGATGATCTTAAGGTCCTTTCCAACCCTAACTATTTTATGATTTTGTGAAATGTGAATGACATTTTAAATACAGAAAATTCTGCAATATGAAAAACTGTATGGAGTAGTGACATTGATATTTCAAATTCCCAGTTACATATAAGAAGAATATAGTTGTGTCTAAACCAGCAGTGGATAGTGGACTCTTCTAGTGAAAGGAAATCAAAACCAGTTCCTATGCTGGTTTTTTAATCATGTCAAAGAAATGGAAAGAGTGTCCTTTTTAATAATTTCATCACATTTTCTGTTTAGTGTTTCTCTTGCTGCCTTACCACAAGAATACAGTAAATTTTACAGTAAACATATTAGCCAAGAAAACATATTCTGACGTTTGGGAACCTACATGTGATAAATTTGACATTTTGTGTCCTTTAAAGTGATACAGCAGCCTGACCTGATGATATTTATATCGATTTCAAGAAGCTAGCTTGGGTTGTGCAAGTGCAGAACTTCTTCAGTTCTGCAGTTCATTACTTGAATGCTGCCTAGAGGTTCTTGGCGATGGAGCTCTGAGGGCTTGCGGACCTGGTCCTGCAGGCAACGAGACAGTCGTCTGCTAAGTGCACGCAGAAGTGCACTGTTAAGCCTGTGCCTGCATGGGAAACAAATATGGCAAAAGGCAGGTTAGGGCTGTGGAGGTAGGAACCCAAGTTAAGAAGTGCCAGGTTAAGTGCTGTCTGTGCATCCTTATTTCCTCCCCTTGTTCTGTGTTAATATTGAACTGCAATGTGTTATTTTCCCTACAAGGGGTACCTCACTCTGCATGCTGAATGGATAATGCTTGCTTAGTTAGAAACTGTCATGTTTAATTTCCCATTACTCCTGCATCCCCCACCTCGCTGATAACAACTCCTCTACAAATTGAAGTATGACTTAAAGAAATAACTGCCCTGTGCATCACTGCTGTGGTCATTGCCTGGTGCAGCTTCACGCTATGCTCTGGAGAGCCCAGGCTTTGCGTAGGAAATTGGGCTGTGCTCATTGAGTAGCAGCTCCTGGCTTTGTACTTTGATAGTAGTTTTTTAACATTTTCCAGGGATCTGTCATTCTCTGTCATTTATATTGCAAAACTGGGTGAAGGATATTGGTGACACCCATTTGTATGAAGTTGAGGGCATTCCTGCTGATGTACAGGCTGACAAGTGGTACACAAAATCCAGGACTCACAACCAACAGAATGGTTGGTTAAACTTGTTGTCATCCCTGTTGTACTGTTATCGTTGAATCTCTCAAATAAAACATTAGAGTTTTTCCGTCCTTAGTATTCAGAAAAGTGCAGGGTTGCAGCTCTTGCTGGCTTCCTTAGGTAAAACCCCTCTTTTCCTGCTGCTGTGGAGGGAAATGGGTGGGTTTGTCATTGCTTAAAGTCAGAAGACAAAGCACAGAAACTACCTGTACTGAAGAAACCCCTCTTCGTCCTTGGGGCTGCCCCACAAAGCGGCTGTTCCCATGGTTCTGGAATTGGGCTGGCAGAGGTTTGCAGCAGAGTGCCGCTCGGGCGCAGAGGTGTCAGACCAACACAATTGCTGTCTTTTGCAGTCATATCTACAAGAGGAACCATGACGTGACCAAGACCTGGAAAGGAAAGACAGAGCAGCTTCTCAGAGTCGATGACCATGACTTCACCATGCGGCCGGCTTTTGGAGGTGAGAATAAAGCAGTTGCCTTGATTTCATGCTCATCTAATTAAATGCAACCTAATTAGCTAAATAAAAGTCATCTAACTAATGAACAAACCAATCCCAAACCTCTGGCCAGGTGCACCAGTGTGAAGGGAAAGGACTTGTGTGGTTTTAGGAGGTGTTCAAGGCAGTTCAGAAAGGCTTCATCCTCACAGCCTCACACCTCACAGCCCTCCATGCTCTGTACAGCTCCTACAACCCTTCCTGTTGCTAAGTTGTCTCTTCTTTTGGCTACTGTTCCCCAGAGCTCAGGATGGGCCAGTACGTGCTTCAGTCTGGTCAGAAGATGAACAGGCTACAGGTTTTAATGTTGTAGTTGGGATGTTGCAATGAGCTTTTCAGCTGATGTGATCAAACTGCAAAGTAAAGAACTACCTGCTATCCTGTAGATTCTCTGTCCTCCTCTTCTCTCCCTATGGCCTTTAAAGAGAGCAGTCTGGGAAGCTCCTGTGGCTGCTTTTAAAGCAGTAACTTTTCTTGGCTTCATTCTTCTGTGCTCAGATAGCAGCCAGTATCATGTAATAATCTTGCTGCAAATACATTGTCTTCTAACCATTTTCACTACTTGCTACAAGGCTGGCGCTGGTGTTCCTGAGAGATGGTGTTTCTCTTGCTGAAGAGCATCCCAGCTAGCCCCAGGGACAGATACAGCATGCATTGTATGTAGTTGCAGGCACTGAATGGACAGGACCACGCACAGCTTGTAAATTATGGCAGTGGGAAGGAGGAGAATCCCAAATACTTGCCTCCTGCCAGCTCATGAGATGGCAGTCACTGTCACTGAGGATGTCCATCCACACCATGTTTTGTCGTACTAAAATGCGAGGGAATAGAGCAAGCAGAGAAAAATAGCTCAAAGAGAGAGCACCGGTATGGGATCCTTATTTGTCTTGGTGACTTTAGGTTGAACAGAGTTGGTGTTAACTGTAAATGGTTTTCCCAGCCAGTGAAGTCAGTGACAAACTCTGCTTGTCCCAAAGGGAAAGGAACAGGCTTTCCCTTCAGCAGGCAAAAATCAGTGCTGGTGTCAGAGAGGGAACCTTGCTGGTCTTCTAGATAACAGAGGAAGGCTTCAAAGCAAATGACTCAAAGCCCTGAGAAACCCACGTTGTTAAAGTTGAGGATGCTCAGTTAGGTTTTCAGATTTAATTTATTTTTAAAGCCAACTTCATTTTTTGGAGCTTGGTTGATGGCTTCTGAATGCCCAGCATGGACAGACTGGAAATGCTGATCCCTTCTTGATGAAGCTGTTACCACTCTGACCAAAACACTATTGAGAAAAATCCTAACAGCCTTCAGTGAGAAGGTGACTTTATACAGGAAAAACATGGTGTTTCTTTAATTTTTGATCAAAACCTCTTTATCTTCAGAGCTACAGGAGACGAAGTTGGGGTATGAGTAAAGCTGTGCAGGAGTTGAATGTGATAAGGAGCACTATGGCTTTGTTGAGGCTCCAGCCTTGGAAAGCGTGAGTTACAGTCACAGCAGTAGCTCGGGTGCTACAGGTCTTGAACAGCTTCAGAACTGTGCAGTGTATTTTTAGTGACAGATTAGAAGCCAGATGGAAAAATATATAAAGGAAAGAAAACAAAAGTCTGGTAGGAGGCGATCCTCTTCTGTAATGTTATTCGTCAGGCACTCAAAGTGATTTGTTACGCACTGTGAGTCTTTCCAGTTTGTAGCTGCGGCAGTGCCAGTCAGACTGATGTGGCCTGACCTGCATAGGATGAAAAGGCTTTTGTACTGCAAAAGCAGAGTAGTGGAGCCTGTGGGATGTGTGTGACTAACTGGTTGCTTCCTTGTGAGAGCAGCTGGAGGAACACTAATGGAGAGTCCAGCCCCATGGGGTTGCACTGGGCCAGTGATGTTATGGTGCAGTTGGGAAAGGTAACTCAGCTCTGGAAAACATAAATTATATCATAAGGAAATTGTGAGTGACTTTAGATTACAAAGAAGTACTCTAAATATGATGGTTCCCAAGCCTAATGGAATAACGGGCAGCTCTTAATCTTCGACGTTTCTGATGGACCAGCCCACGACTTCACCACTGAGCTTTAAGCTAAGAAGGGGATGTAGGTGCTTTATGGTGGCCACGGTGACTCTTGTTGGTCTGCAGAGGACAGTCAGCAAGCTGCCAGCCCGGCACAGCTTTGAGCACTGGACAGAGCAAGCTGGGGTTATGCAAGCTGAAACAGAGGGGAAAACATTACAGAAAGGTGAAGGGGTTTTCAAGAAAAAGGGTGTTTGCAAATGAGCGAGCAAATGTTGTGTAAGTTGTGTTATTAACAACCCAGTAAGCACGGCTGCCTTGCCTGCTTTCAGCCCATTACAGACAGGCTATTGGGTACAGTGAGAATGACAAAGTTTTTTGCTTTGCTGACGTTCAAAGTAGCCTCCATACGCTAGAATACACTGCAGTTGTTTTGACCCTTAGGGAGTTATCTCCATGTCAGTGACCTTGTTCTAGCTAGCAGATGTTCAGGTATTATTTACAAATATTAATATTTAAAGATTATGTAAATGTTTGTTTTGCTGTCTTCCTTAAACACCCAATTTAAGCATTTCATCTATGACATCTCGTATTTTACAGGGAGCCAGTGAATAAGCAGCTTTAGTTGATACTTAAAATAGCTGTATCTTCTTTGTTGAGGAGCAGCCTAATGCTGCACTTTTATTATAGTTCTCCATAGCCTAACGTCAGCTGGTCCTTGCTGCCCTTTCTGGGCGGTGTTTTTGTCAGGATGGATGAATAGTGGGGTGAACAGAGCACATGTAGTTCACTTAGTGTTCGTATCAAGGGCCAGGATAAAGCTTGCTTCTCTCTGGATGACCAGCCATCAGTGAGATGCAGAGGAGAGAAGCTCTCTGCAGCTAATGAGCACATCTCGGTGGTGTCTGTGTTGAAGCCACCCACACCTAAGAGGTCCTAAACATATATATACATATACATATGTATACATTAAAAAGAGAAATATATACACAAACACACACATACACGCAGAAACACTGAAGATTTTTGCAGCTTGCAGACATGGGATCTCTTATGGACGTTTACAAGCCTCTCTGGGTGCACACAAAATATCTGGCAGCAAAGAAGTCTCAAAACCTGCTTGTTTCTCACATAGATATTTTTATCTCAGGGCCTACATCTGCCTCACTCCTTCAAAGATAGATGAGGGGACAGCGAGACTGTCTCAGAGGAAACAATGAGCCTTTGAAATCACTGCTGAAGAGAAAAAATAGAGATGTCACAAAGGTTTAGTCTCAGAGCTGGAGTGGAAAACTGACTCCAGGCATTTCCATGGTGCACGCTCTTCCCTATCTTCCAAACCCTGTTAGAAATAAAACCCATGCTTGTGTCCAGTACCTGTTTCTGTCTGGGAACTGATTCACTCTTTGCAGCTTTCATGCTGCTCCTCAGTGGGTGGGTGTAGGTGCTGAGACACACTGGGATGTGACAGGCTTTGACATTGGGCACCTTCAGTCATTCCTGAGCAGGACTTGTGGAAATCTCCTGTGTTCCCTGGAGGGGGTAGCCCCAGATCAGATGTCTCATTTAGCCTGGGGCAGAGTTTGGTATTCAAACTGGAGTTTTTGCAAGGAGAAACAAGCCACAAAGCCTTGTCAGTGTCAGAACCCACCCAAAATGGAGAGTTGCTGGGACTGTCTATTCTCCTTGTACAACCACTGAATGTGATGCAAAGTGGGTCTTCTCTAAAAGCATTCTGAACATCACCTTTTCTACATGCAGCACCTAAGCTGAATGAGTAATGGCTTTCACTGGAAAGTTTGTCACAAAACAGAGCAGGGGAAAGAGAAATGAGGGAATACTCTTGCCGCTGATCCTCAGGCCAACAGCTCGTGAACCTGGCAAAGAAATAAAGACATACAAAGCCACAAACACTTTGACAGGCTGGTTCCTGAGTGTGTTTTTAATACCCCAGTTTTCAAATCAAACTATTCAAAATTATTCAAACTATTTTCAAATCAAACTATTGCCTTGCCTCAAGGCAATAAGGCAAAGCCTTATTGTCCTTGCCTCAAAATATTGAGGCAAGGATGCTGATATGCAGGAATTTACTGACGCAGTTTTGGCAGGAGCAACCTTTACAGCAAGAAGATGCAAGGGTGCTGCATCATGTCACAGGTAAATCTGATGCGGAAATTGTGGGGCTAGTGCATACTGCCCAATAAAAGAGAAAGCACAAGCACTCCCATCAGCCCCAGATTGTGCTTCAGGTCACTTAAATCCTCCCTCAACATGCAAATATAAATATCTCCTTCAGAAGGAAAATCTCCTGTTTTCTATTTCCAGCTTCTGTATCGTCGAATTTACTAATGACTGTGCAAGTATCTTGAGCTTGCTTAGAAGCTGCCACTGTGCCGAGATGCAAGGGAAATAGTTTATTGGTGGGTTCATTTCCATGCTGCAAGTGGAATTCTGTGACTTTTATGAAGTTCTTTAGGAGTGCAGGTTTTGCTTTCTGGTTGTATCAGTCGTGCTGAATTAGGATGTATGTTCTGCAAGATATTGCTGTGACAGTGATGGAGATAATGGATGTTGACGTGTTCTCTGTTTCTGGAAGAAATGCTCCTGTTGAAGGTTATACAGTTGTTTCCTAGACCTTGATCTATAAATACTTGAGCTCAAGTTTAATTTGAATAATCGCATGAATTTGCCTGACACTTTTCAGAGACCTTGAAGTATGAGCTGAAAAGCTCTGCTGGGCTCTAGTCTTTGAGCAAAGCAGCACTGCTTCCTCTTCTCCACAGCTTTCACATGGATCCATTTACCTTCCCACCCAGCAGTGAACATCCTAGAGAAGAGACTGAGCTTTGAGAGTTCTCCAGAGGTCCAGTATTCAGGTCTTTTGCTGCTTGTAATTCTTCAAGCTGATCCTTCTCTATTTCCTCTCTCTGAAGAAGACTTGATATTGATAAAATATTGTTTATGATAAGGAAAAGCTAGCTGATAAGGGCTTTTTTACATTTAATGATATAACCTAGGCTCCCTATTAGTGTGTCAGATAGATACCATCTCAGCTG
>JANHGB010049041.1:0-15410 GCA_026283785.1 Coracopsis vasa
TTCACTTGAAAGCTGAAATGCCTGGAGGGCTAAAGGCACAGAGCCATTCTTTTTATGGCGTTAGCAGGTTTAAAACACTCAGTAAGCAGCAGATTTATGGCACACACTTATTTGAATGAGTGTGCAAAGAGCTGGCAATGTGCTTCATAAGTGTGCTGGGTTTGAGTTTCACAAATAGCATTTTCAGTCAGATCCTGACATTTGTGTATTTTCTTCATGTTGAGAATCCATTGATGATTATAATGCCAAGATTATACCAGTGTTGGCTTAGCTTTCTGTAAGAAGCCCTTTCGCTTCCTGAAAGAGATCAGTCCCATTCATTACTGAAGACAGTTTATCAGAGGACGTAAAAAAAGATTTTTTGGGAAGACGGTATTATTAAACTTGACCGATTCTCAGGACTTCACGGAGAAGGCATTTGCTAAAGCATGTACCAAGAGCAGAAAGAAGACTAATGATAAACCAAATTACTGAAAATGGCAAAGAGCTGTTCCTAAAGGGTAAGTACTTCGTGTTGATATTAGTACCTGCAAAGGATTATAGTGTTCTGAATCATAAATGAAGAATAAAATCATTGCGCTTCCTGAAACACAGTATTGTTAAATTGCTAAATCCTTTGAGTTGTGTAGTGTCAGTTAACTTAATTGGTAAAGCTGTTCTCTAATCTACTTCTGCAAAGTACAGTAGAAGTCTGATAGGATCTTCGTACGTGTTTATGTGGGGATAAATCAAAGATCTGTGCTTAATTGTACACTTAATTCTGTACTCTGGTGCAGCCTAACTGTTGCATAGGTTTTTGTCTGGAAAAGTTTTGGCTGGGTTTTTTCATGCAGAACACAAACAAATGCAGTCTTTAGAAGTCAGAACAGCTGTTTCAGAGGAATTAATATATTGCCAACTATGCAGCTTTTTAATTTACTTTTTGGTAAAACTGTGCTTTGCATCACTTTTGTGGATACCAAAGCTGTTGCTGATGATAAATATGTACATGGTATCTGCAGTGTAGTGTGTAGTGAATTTTAAGAAGCACTCCTTTACTTGTTGGATAAAATTCAGTAAACACAAAACATTAACGACAGTGTCAACAGTGAAGTAAATAATGCTATATGTTAGTTTTAAAATATTATTATATCATTCACATTGTATTTGAGAATATAATGTGAATGAACACATTATATTCTTAAAGTATCCATGAATGTCTATGGTTTGGCCTTTAAGCTGCAGTTTCTGATGGAAGCAGGTGTCTGGATCTGGCCTGTGAGAGTTTGATATCCTCAGTATAACTAATAGCTTGAGCCTGTGTTTAAAGTACACAGGATCTCTTTGCTGCCTAAAAGCTATCAAGGTAAAGATCTGTTCTTTCATTCTGCCATTTTTTCCTCTCATACAGTGTTATTGTTGCATGAATTGTTATCTGGTGCAGCTTTGGTCTTTATTTTCATAAAATACTGGGTCAGCCTCGAATTCACAACTCATGCTTTCTGCCACCTTCAGTGAAAAAAACCTTGGTAGCCTAAGGTTCTTAAGTGGATCAGCAATAACAGATTTCAGTTAGTAATTCCATTACTAGTTCCTAGTTTGTAGTGTGAATGAGCTTTATCTAACTGGATGCAATGCTATTTATTTCCTTCTTCTCCTATTTCTGATGTAAACATAATACTCCTAAGAAGAAACAAAACAAACCAAAATAACACCAAAACCCCCTGAATTCCAAAAAACCCTAACACATAAAACACCACAACCCCAAGAACTTAGTAAAGTTTTCAAAATATTCGAGAAGTGATGTTCACACAGCTTGGAATGTCGCTATAAATCTTTTGATACTGCAAAATAACAAAATTCTCATTTTTGGTTCTGAAAAACCTGAAAGTTAAATCTTGAATCATGATTTTCTGGTTTTGCATGAGAAGTATTTTGGATAATATTAACTAATTTGTAGCTTAAGTGAAAATAAGTATTCTTCATTATCAGCTGCCTGTTCTGCTGCCATAAGTGAGTTTGTAGTCAGAATTTTTATTTTACAAATACTTCTTGTTTCTGGCTAGCTGTGTGTTGTCCATGGAGAAAAAACAATTTCTAATAGGTGGTGGTGGTGGTTGTTGTGGTTATTATTATTATTTCTGCTTTGGACTGTTACTGACATTGGATTAGGATTTTTTTCCATGCAGTTGGAAGTGAGTAATTTAACAAAAGAGGCAATACTCTATTTCTGTTTATGAAATTTATAGTTAATATAAATATAGTAATAAGTTTAATAATTTGTTATAGTACTAATTCCACTGCAGTTTTGAAGCACCACTGGGCCAGTTTTGCCCCCCGGGCTCCCACTGAGGCAGTGACAACACATCGGACAGTCTCTCTGCTATGGGAGTAGCAGCGACAACGGCAGGAATGGATTTGATCTCTTTATGTTCATTTACAAAGATGTTTTTGGCAGGCTGATGAGAATTTCAATCCCAGCCCTGCTCTCTCCCCATAGCATCCTCAGCTCCCAGAACCTGCAAGTGGATGCAAACACACTGTAAAAATCGAAGATGTAGGTCAAAATAGAGGCTAGTTCATAGAGCCCTGCATTATCTGAGCTCTTTACAGCTTCATAGAGGTGTTTGGGTGCCTCAGCGCTCTTAAAAATAAGAGCTAGCAATAAAGCCAGTTATTTGTGTATGGCTCATGAAGCCTCTTACAATGCTATGGAGATAGAGCAATCTCCATTTCACAAAGGACCCAGATCCTCAAATCTATGCAAGTATTTAAGCATTTACTTCAAGACCAGTGGGCTCTAGCACACAAATAGCTGCAAGGCTACTGAGACTGAAATAGGGAGGAGTTGAACCAGTGATGTTCCCCATCACACAGCAAACCACAAACCTGATGCCCAAACACTGCCCAGGGTGGGTCTCCTGGCCCCAGTCCTCCCGCACAGCCTTAGCTATAGCCAGTTCCCACCGTGGCAGCAGTTCAGATCAAGGCTAATTGTATTTGAACCTACAGGGTACCAATTTTCCAGCGAAGGGGTTTTAATCTAACATGCAGATCTCTTGTCTACATTCACATCACCCCAGAGACCCATAACATCGGTCATTTGTGCATACACAATCTCCGTAATAGGATGCACAATTTTAAAATGGCTAAATCTGTAGAGAAGGGGGAAAAAAATGTTATTACAGGGGGGAAAAAAGAAAAGATTAGCTCACAGGCTGAGACTGTGTTTGCCAAGTTTCCACCCAGAGAATTATTCCAGTACCAAATTCTAAGCTACCAAAATAACGGGTTTATACAGCAGGCATTGTGCCAGCTTTTTGGCTATAATTATAGTGTTTTCCTCTCTCGAGTTCTTTATTGATATCTGGATATGTTTTTTTTAAAGGAGGAGGTGGAGAAGTGATTTTATACGTTCAACAAACTACAGCAACGCTTGATGTGGTTAAAACCCAGCGAGTTCTCACAACCTGCCAGCCTCCAGCTTCACAGGAAATGTCAGTGCCACTATCAGACTTTAGAGGAACCCCAGGGATCCATTACTGGGGTTTGAAGATGTCCCTGCACTTCCCTTTTAAGTAAACGCCGGAGCCGCTTGCTTCATTCGGTCGCTGCTGTGCTGCACGATATTCCTTTGAGGAGATGCTTTGCAATGACAAAATAACTGCTGACAATGTGAATACTGACTTCATTTTAATTTTGTTTTACATTTTCTTTGGTATGTTTTGATCCCAACGATCTTTAGAGTGCAATTGTTTTTTATGATAATAAAGCAACTATTTATACAGTACCACGGAGTCATCTTGTTGTTTTCCCCCCCACCTCTTTCCCCTTTTCTCCCCCTCCCATCCAAAGGATGTGAAGGAATGACATCCTCAGTGTGGTTTCAATAAAGAAGAATGGAAGGGAAGAGAAGCACCCTAGAAAGAACGTAAAGATCAGGAGTGACACAAAATAGGGCAACATTGATTTTATAAGCTATAAAAACAAACCCTGCAGAATGTGATGTCAACATGGCTGTTTGGGATCGAGCCCTTGTGACAGTCACCTCTTGGAGAACACACTAGTTTCCCATCCCATCTCCATCCCAAAAGAGGCAGCTGACAGCAGCAAGTCCCAGTTCAGGGAGCTGTCTTATTCAGGGATGCATTTGACTGAAGTCTTAATAAATTCCCTGAATCCAGGACATTCCTGCTGCTCCTGAAAACCATGGCTTTTCCATCCTCTCTTATAATTCTGGGAAACTTCACCACTTCTGAAATTAAAATTCCATCGGCTCCGAACCTGGGAACAATTAGCCCAGCTGAGATGATTCCTGATAGTCTTTCCTATGTAATAACCAATATCCAATATACCTCAACACTGTGAAGATCTCTCTAAATGAAGTGACATCTCTTGCTGGACAAAGCCTGGACATGTTATCCTTCAGCGATAGGAATCCTAAGGGGACAACCATTCTCCCTCATTCGAAAGCTTACTTAATTGTTCCAGTTGCTGGGAATTTTAAACAATTTCCCCAGTCACTATGCCAAGTTGTGTTAAGCTCTTTGTCTGGCTGATATGCCAACCAGAGGCACAGGGAGATAAGGAGAGCTGTGGGAATTACACAGACCAACTTACACAGTAAAAGTTCCTTCATCCAAGCTCTTTTCTTCAGCTTTGCCACTGCTTCCACTTATTATTATCATCACATAACTGAAGGCAGCGACTCTTTCACCTCCAGTGCCTTAGCTACGCTTACACTAGGACTCTGAATACAGGACCCTGTGTCTAACACCTTTTTGGTTCATCTCCCTTCCATATTTGAGTTATGTTCCATTAAATCCCTATATATTTATTCCATATGTTTCAGTATTCAGCAGAGCAGGCATGCCAAAGCACACAGATCTACCTTCTACATCTGCACTGATTTTCCCAGGTCAGGTTTTCCATGGTGATAATGGCACCTGATTTTCCTAGAGCAAGCTGTAACTGAAACCAGTCCTCTGGACCTTCAAGCAGATGGGAATAGTTTGTGCTCCCTCTCCGAGGACTCCCAAACAGGACAACAGGCTCTTGGCAAGACACTGGCTACATAAAGCAAAGGCTCCACATCACTAACATTAAGAAAATGGGTTGTTTGATGATATTTATTCCTATAAATTGCACCTTCTTGCAAAGTACATCTTTATTGAGCTAAAATACTGCTCCTTGCCCACCTCAACCATCACTGCTGCCATCTGCCTAGACAAAAAGTTGGTGAAACCCTTTTCTAAGGTGTCTCAAGCCAGTATCAAACTACAATGCAAAGGCCAGAGCAGCAAAGGGTTGTATTTCTATAACTCTCAGGTGCAAAGGTTGATTTATATTGGATTTCAGAAAGGCTAAATCTGCTCCAAGGAGCAGTCATAAGAATCATTACATTTAGTCATCCGTTCAGGGTTTTGTACCTTTAAATGGACCTTTCCCATCAGATCAATAAGCTGATCATTAGCAATGTTGCACAGGATCCTTGGAACGGATTGATCTCAGATGTGAAATAGAGTTGCACAACTCACAAGTGTTCTGGAGCTGGGAAAAGCCACTGTGTCCTCTTAGATCTTCCCCTCCACTCGTACGGTTACTTGTCAGTGGTCACACAACTCATTTCACACCCAAAAGATAGAGAAGCTGGTGTGTGGCATGTGACCTCTTGCCTCTAGTTTTGGCTATATTAAGTTACCAAAGAGTTTAACTTCAAGGACAAAGCAAATAAGGATCCAGCTCTTCTCTCCATCTCACATCCTGATGGATTGCCTTTGCAATCATTGCAAACACCATTTGGCTTGAGTTTCATCCCAAACCTTCAAGTGAACATTTATATTCATTTCAACACCACTGGAATAGAAGCACCTACTTTCATGGTACTTTGTAAGCGTCATTTCTTTGTGTAAAGCCCTCAGCATGAAGACAAACTTCAGGGCAAACCTTCAAAACAGCACGAACTTGGGCCACATCAGCACTTGTAATATTCCTACAGGTTTGAAGAGCCAATGTTATGTTCTTGATTGCAATATTATATTCTATTATGCTCCAGCTATGCACTGTGACAAGAACATTTTCCTTCTCTATATCCCTTTTTCCCTATTATAACAATACCAGGATACAGAAGCCTGCAAATGGGAGATGTCTTCTCTCTAAAGTCTCTTTTCCCTTCCTCCTCCAAGAAGGAAGCCAAGAGCAGCCAGGAATGACCAGAACTCCGTTAATTCAAGCTTGTTGTTACGTTAAACATCAGAATTGATCCCAAACCCGGTACCAGCCCACAAGTTTCTCCTCCAGCAAAATGATTTTGTAGAACTTCCTCATTTCCTATCACTTTAAAATGTTTTCCAAGGCTGAAAAGTTGTTTGGGAGCAACAGCTGAAACATTCCATTTACAAATAATTGAATTGTAGCTTCCAAAACCCCAGAACACTTTTGCAAAAGCTCTTTTAAAGCAAGTGGGGCATTTTCCTCCTCAGAAAACACTAAGGACATCATGTACAGGTACTTCTCTTCATTCCAGTGAAAGGACATTCAAAAAATCCCTAAAATCCTCTCTTCAGGAATAAGTTTTTCAAAGAAACTGATTTTCATTTGTATTTCAGGTGACATCAGCAGTTACTGAGCAGGGATAGCAGTACCTGCCCTGACAGCTGCCAGCCAGACATCAAACAGGACACATCTTGCATTGCACATTCAGTAGGCAGGACCACAATGTCCATAGTTCTATCCATTTCAGCAGAGATTTGGCACCTTATAGCTGCAAACCTGGCCCATACACCCTAATCCCAGACACTTAGAGGTCTGATTTGTCCTCTCCTTAATGTGTGGCCCCACAAAGCAAAGAGCCCCATCAGTTTCAACAGGGCCATCCACCCCAGCATTAACATCCTGCCGGCCACCTGCAAGGCTTTTCCTGCGAATCAGTAACTCTCATCTCCCAACCTTAAACCCATTTCATGGTAGGATGGAGGCAACCAACAGTCTCTGACGTTGGTCTCCAGCACAGTGTCACAAGCTTTGCCACTTCAGCAAGATGGGTGTTTGCCAGCAGGAGCAGGCAGCTTGGGATGCTGCCTGTATTCTTCCTTGGGAAAAAAACCCATATTAGCTTTAAATGCAAGTTGCAGCTTATAAATGCCAAGAAATTCCTCTTGCCACGTGAATGTTTCCAGAATGCTGTGCTGAATTAAATGGATTCAGCTTGCTTTCAGATCCCCATATACAAAGAGACAGCTTGATAGATAAATACATTTAGGGTTCAGACAGCTCTGGTCAGTGGACAATTAAGGATGGGAAGACGACGATGCCTGGGTTGCTTCAGATCCAGAGCACACATTATTCCTGCTAGAGAATTCTATTAGTAATATTTGCATCTTCCTAATAGAAATCCAATTACTCAGAATGACTCTGAGCACATTATCCATTTTTAGCAAAAACTTGCCTTATTCTGCAAACAGTTTTTCGCTTCATCGCCACTTTACTTTTGTTCCCGCGGTCCTCTGGGATGCAGCATCCTTCAAGGACATGTCAGAGGAGCATGCTATCCCGTCATCCCCTCGCTTTGAGGCCTAGCAGCTGAATCACCCCCAGCCCTATTTTCTTTTGCAGTGTTAGATTAGCGAGAGGGCTTATGACCTGCCATCTGTCACTGCAGGCTGCTGACTGTGAGTCTCTGCTCTCTCTCCGCAGCATTGCTGAGGAGGTGGAAGGCTTTGCAGGGGAGGAGGGCAGGGGAAAAAGAGCCTTTTCATCCTGCTGCTGCTCCTTGCTCCAAAGCCATAGCACGGCAAGCCCAATGGAGGATGCACCAGGCTCATTGGGGAGGACAGACACCCACTCCAAGGGCTTTTTCTGCCTTTAATGCAGTGACATTTGCTGTGCAGAGGCTTTCTCGGCGTGAAGACGGAGCTAGCGGTACCTCGGAGGCAGCCTGCTCCGAACCTGCGGCTCCCGCATGCTGTTTGATCACACCTGCTGAAGCTTTCCCAGCCTTGCCAGGGAGAGCCAGGCAATGTGACCATGCATCTGGCTTCCTGGCAAGGACAGGGCTGCCTCTGGCCCTGCGCCAGTGCAGTCCATCTCCTCCTGAAAATAGCGCACCATGTAAAGAGAAGAACAAATAAGCCGCACACCCTCCCCATCCACTTGCACTGACCCATCTCCATCACGCACCACGGATGGGAGACACACAGACGGTCCCCATGGGACCATAAAGCAACCTACAAGGTTTGGGGAGAAAGCAACGCATCAATTGATGAGTTTTCTTGCTTGATTTAAAGGGATCTGGTTGCAAAGCTCCTGCCCTGAAGAAATGAAATAACTTCTCATTGCAGCAGGAGTCATAAGACAGCAACTCTCCTCTGAGGCTGAGGGAAGGAGTGTTCCCACCTCCTGTTGGCTTGCTTAAAAAAAATCTCTGCATAACTTCTCCAATAGCTTCCACCGAGGCTCAGTATAATTGTACCAGAACTTACCAGCTCCATCCCCGCTAGAGCAGATGGGACTTGTGCAGATCAACTTACTTCTGTCTTAAAAATAAGACAATGTACAATGTGAGCAAACACCAAATCAGTTTCCAGTTGTGGCATCAGAGTTCTCCCCACAGCAGTTACTTCAATTTCCTGTTCCTGAAATGGTTTCTACTTAGATTTCTAGCCTAAACTCAGCTCCCAGTTTCTCTGCAGGGATGTGCTCTCAGATCATTTCCCCCCAGCCTGTGGTGGGTGACCACTATCATTTGTAAAGCCATGATAGGTAAGGAAGAACCAGCAGCCTGAGGATGAAAGACCTAATTTGGGACCTTGTGTGTCACTGGCAAAAGCAAACTTGCCCATACATTGAGTCCTGGTGCTTGAGAAGGAGCTGCCCTTCCAAGTTCCCTGCCTTCAGGCACCACTTAGGTCCATCAGCATCAGGCTGCTCACATCCTCCTACACCATATGAGAAGTCTCCCGAGGTATTTCTTTGGCTGAGAAAGAAGAAAACTCAGGAACCAAAGGAAAAGAGCAAGTCAAATTATTTCTCCAACCTGTCATCCCCTGAGACTATTTCAGCACAAGCTGATTCCACTTTGGAGATCTAAGTAATCTCAGCCAGGCCCCTAGTAACTGATAGCATTGAAATGAACAAGGCGGGGGGGTTAAGCTGCCACCTTACCAAAGCATTACTTTATACAGAGGACCTTCTGTATTCACAGGTAAGTATGAAAATAAGTCTTGCACATCATGGTCAGATGCCACATCCTCCCACCCCTTTCCAAGCAGTGATCCATCCAGCAGATGGTATTGTTGACAAGGAGCCCATGGAACTGGCACTGCCAGTCCCTCATTCCCCGCAGTGGTCCATGACCTCACCGCAGAGCTCCATTCTGGATGTTGGTAGGCACATGTGGGTAGTCTGATGTTAGCAAGCAGATATTTCTAGAGATAAGATAATATCATCTCCTAAGTGAAATCAGCAGTAAGTCCCACCAAACTAAGGCTGTGTTACCCCTGGATGCCCCCCTTCCATGCTATCTCTGGAACGTTTTGTCTGGATAGAGTATGATTTCAGCCTCATGGGCACCCAGAAATCCCAGGTAAATGGCCCCTGCGCACATACAGATCTCAGCACATTTAGGTTTGTTACAAGTGGTCAAGCTATTTCTGCAGCATATGTGCAGCAGGCCTAACACAGCTTGAAAAATCACTTTGCACATGTTACACTGTGTATATAGACTTATTTCTGTACAAGAAACCTCCATCAGGAGCAGGACACCTTTTATCATAAGACAGCAGGACCCAGACATTTCAGCACCACTCTGAAGCCACGCATCCAATTTGTGTGCAGACACAGCAACAGTGTGCACAGGCATAAAATTAACTGCGCTGCCTTATCCCCTCCAGCAAGTCTGCATTCAGGGATGCTGCGAAAATACAATAGCAAAAGAGGACAAAAGACAAGGATGCGGGCTGTAGAATTTGGCATCAAAGCAGAAGCTGTTCAGCTTCAGTTTTCCTAAGAGAGTCTGGCCTCTTGCAAGCCAAGGAGTACACAAGAGGTACCGTGCAGAGCTGCCATTGAAGGATGCTGCTGTGAGTGATGCAGACTAGACCTGTACACGTGCTTATGCAGGGCTTTCTAAGATACCTTGGATTTATCATTCCTGAACCCAACCAGCCTATTTCAAACTACTCCTGGATTTGCACCCAGGTACATGATCAAGCAAAGATGCCAGCAGAAGATACAGGTTACCAGGGAGAGCCCAAACTTCTTTGCCTGCCAAACACAAAGACCCTTCCACACAGAAATGAGCTGGCAAGACTTGTTGGGGTGCAAAGACCATTGAGCCACTGCTCCTCTCCTTGAGGGCCCATCACAACCCATTAAGTCGGACTGGCTCCTCTTTGCACCCAAACCATAGGAGAAAGCAGCGCCCCAGGTTTTGTTATGAATGTTTTGCAGCATGAACAGAGCACATCGAATTCTTATGCATTAGACATGCAGAGAAGCTAAGAAGTCATTTGGAAATAAGGAAGTGTATAAGTTACTCTAGCTTTAGGGCTCTAGTAATTTATGCACTGAGAATTTATACAGGTCATGTACCTATTTACTTTGCTGTGCTCTAAAAACATGCACAGTTACCTTAGCAACTTTAACATTGCAAGAGAGAACAGAGCTTTCTTAAAGAGACATTGTCAAGAGTGGTCAGCGTGACCAGCCCTTCCCTCGCTTTCCTGCATGTGCTGGATCCACACTGACACACAGCTTCCCCCTCAGATCAAATACACATTGTTATATTAACAATGAACAACCCATCTCGGAGCTCAGGGACATCATCGAACAGTAAACAAAAATAAGCCTACCATGTGCAAGAATGAGTAAATGTCATCAAAAACTAGAGAGGATTTACTCATTTCATCATCCTGACATGCTCTGAAGGCTGACAATGACTTTTCAATTTGTGTAATTGCCCAGACTCCATAAAAACAGAAAGTGTGCTACTTCCACCTTGGGGCTTCCCCATTCTAAACCCATTGTAGAAGAAATCTAATAAGCTGACTAGGCAATAAGCACCCAAACTCTTGAATTTGCTTTGGTTTATTCTCCTATCTCTCCAGGATTCTGCATCAGATTTCTTTATGGAGTGTTTTTCCCAAAGCCAAATTAAAAGGCTCTCACAGTACCCAAAATGCAGAAGTAACCACTTCCAAGAGAAACACCTTCTCTGCCCATCACTCAAGGTCTGATCTGAAACCCGACAGCAAAGCCCTACCGAGCCCATCATCAACCTTTCATCAGCCCTGTGAGATGTGTGGAAAATCTCACAGATGAAGCAGAAGTGCCTGATAGGTTCCCAGAGTTCCCAGTCACAGAGCAGGATGAAGTGTGGAGCTGGGAAAACAGGCAGCCCTCATCTATTGAATCAAGTGCCCAAAGCAAACACTGCCTGATCCCAAGCACACCCAGCACCAGCAGATGTCAATGTGGCTTTAAAACCACAAACTTGCCACCCCAGGTGATTCAAGGTGCTTTATTAGCTACCAAAAATCCTCCCTTATTTTCTACAGCCATTAAAATCAGAGTAAAGCACTAACAGGACACATGGTGCTACAGAAAACAGTGATTTCATTACAAACCCTTCTAAAACCACAATCAGAAATGGCCCAGAAATGTTGCACTGTGGCACTGATGGAATTTGGGCCCTTCTCCTCCTTCCTCCCCACATCTGCAAGCCACAAAGCACACAATGAAGCATCTTTTCTCTCTGTACCTACATGCCCATTTAAGCTTCCAGTTAAACAAAGTAAATTCATGATTTCTCTCCCAGATAAGTCTGATTTCATAAACCTTAGAGAGCACACAATAGATTTAAGCAGTTTGGGGGGGTTTAACAGCTATAAAGGTGATACATTTCCTGCAGCATCCTGTGAATACAGGAGGTGCCTCTTTTTTGCACACAAAGGTTATGCTTATTGAGCTGGGGCAGGGAGAGCAAGGCAAAGAGCTATAAACCCCATTTTCTGGGTAACCACTTTATTGCTACATTATCAAATGAGAGTCAAATTGTGGCTCTTTTCAATTACAGGGACAAAGAAAGAGAAGCAAGATGCTGACTCTCCCTTATGAATAGTAGATGCCTCCAAACAGCACAGGGCCATATGTCTATATTTTAGGTGGGTTGTGCCTAAGAATTAAGGGAAATATCTCCCATAAACTCCAGGTATTTTGCATCTCTGACTGTTCCTTTTCCTGACAAGCACAGCAAACCTTCAGGGCTTCATTTCAGGAGAAGATGTGGGAGTGGATCTCAGAAATCACCTCCAAAAGCAGCATGAGGAGACTCCCTTCAAAACAATAGGGCTGGGAATTCATTGCTCTTTCTTCTTGTCCTTATGCTTAAAACCAACCAAACCTCAGTGAACTTTCACTGTCACACCCAATTGTCCCACTGTTCAACAACAGTCTCAGCAATAGCATCTGAAGGCCTTGTAACATGCTCTGCATCTGCAGACAGGGAGCAGCAACAGCAGGGCAAGGAGAGAACACCCTGTTAATAGCCTTCCATCCCATCACACCCACATTGAAGCCAGTGGAGAGGCTGCACAGGAGATAATGCATCTTGAAGCCATACAAGCTGTTGCAAGGAAGCCTCTCCTCTATATCCAATTTACAGACACAGTGACAGATCCACACTGAGGAGTGAGGTCCCGAGCCTCCTACACAAACATCACAGCTACCATCTAACACAGCATCCCACCAAGACATCAGCCTTATAACCTCCCTTCTCCCACTGCCTTGGAGCACAAGGTTTTGGGGGGGAAGAGAGGAGACTTATACAGAGCTCCCCATCCTCCATCCCTTATCCTTTTCTCCATAGAAGGCAGCAATCAGCCTCCCAAGCCCAGGTATGGGCTGCTTTGCCAAGGCACCATCAGCTCCGAGCAGCATCACCACAAGCTCTACCACATTAATTCCATTTGGTGGATTAGGCAATAAATAAATAACTAGAAGAGTAAAGGCAGGACAAGGAATAGCAGATGGCTGAGGACAGACACTGCATCCCATCCTTTCTTGCTCTGCAAGGAAACAGCTTCACTCTCTGCTGTTTATCATGCTGCTCCCAGCTTTTTCCTTTGCCTTCTAAAAGTGCACAAATCGGTGTCCAAATACCCAAGGTTTTCATGGTTTTGTTGTCTCCACAAACACTTCATGGCTTCCTATCCCTGTTGCAGCTCTTCAGGCCACATGGCACAATGAGGGTGCGATTGCTATAAGATAATCACACCCTTGGGGTGTTATTAAGCACAAGGCTATGCCTCATGCCTCTCCCTCTCCAGAGATGTGATTATATCATGATAACCAAACTCCCCAGAGACACCTTATTGCAATTATGACATTTCTTTCAGGTTTATGTATGAATACATTATTCAAGGAAATGACTTTGATCACCAGAAACTTCCACTTAGTGTTCAAATACTTAAACTGGATGGTTTACTGAGATGAAGTTCCTTCCTTACAGTGTTTGACAGGAAGAGAAACAGGGCTTTTAAGCTGAGCAAAGCAGCACCAGGGCCTAATCCCCAACATGCAGATACACTCTCTCTTATTTAGGATGACAGTTTTTCAAGTAACCAAACTAATCCCAACATTCAGTCCATATTTTGGCTACACCAATGCCTAGGAAGCAAGTCCAACCAACAGTACCTCTAAAGAGAAGAATTTAAGATAAAAAGAATTAAAGATGGAGCTATTACCTTCTAGCTTCATGAGCACAAAGATGCAATGGTTCAAGGATCACAGAAGAGAAGCCATACCTCCTCTTACTGGCTTTATAAACCTGACTGCATCACTAAACTTGAATGGTCTCACCTGTGTAAGGCATCCAGCATCAAACCCAAGTGTTCCCAATGATTCCCCCAGCCCCTGTTTGCAATGAGTGACCTAAATGTTCCAGCAAAACTCATTAGTTAAATGTGCCCACCTGCCTCCCTTGCTTATGGACATCTCTGTGGCAGCAGGAGCTGCTGGCACAGCTGGTTTCCCACTTCCATTGTGGTGCAAGAAAAATCACATCTACAATCCTAAAGGGTTAAATAGCTGAGGGGCCAGAACTGACTCCATAGATTAGTGATGGGGCAAAAGCAAGGTCACACAGAAGATAGGTCACAGGAAAGGCCAGCACAGTGCCACAGATGGATGGTGTTAGCTGATAAAAGGTGTGGCCAGAAGGTCTCCAAAGCCCATAAGGACTCTTCAGGGACCAACTGAATTAAAACAGAGAAGCAGAAATAACACCTGCACCCCAATGGCAATGAATATTCCCCAGGGACCTATGGACTTAGCAAGAGGGTACTGCATATCTATTCCTGTGTTTGTTTTACTGACCTTGGCTAAAGTGTTTATGAAATACATATTGGTTATTGATCCCACTCCCTATTCCTCACCAGAGAGAGCCCAACGTTAATAGCATAGGTCTGGTGTCAGAGAGTCACAGAAAACACACATGGAAAAGAGGACACAGATAGACTGTACTGATGTACACAGAAGAGGTCAGACATGTACATCAGTGGAATCATCCATAGGGTTTTGTCATAGTTTCTGTACAGCTGGGCTACACTCCCCACAATGGGGGAAAGCAACACCCATTGCCCTTGCTCATAACAGCCCTGTCTCTTCTAACACCAGCAAAAGCCTAATGTCTGTGCCACCTCATACTGAAACAAACAGCAGCTCTAGGGGAACAGAGAGCCTGTACCTAGATTTTTATGCTCTTTCAAAAAAATAATAATAATTTAAATAAAGGATATTCCAGGAAAAGAAGTGTTTATTAACCATATTATAGTTTTGGGTTTTTAAAAAGCCCTGGATGGGATAGGAAAAATGGGAACTCAATGTGTCCAATACAACTGAACAACCTGCAATGAACATTCCCTCTCTGGGAACACAGGTAATACCTTCATAATCATACTCTTCCGCTCGTGATCCACAGCCAAAGAAGAAATCTCAGCATTCCTCTGTATTTCCTATGCCAAGCTCGTCTTTCCTATGCAAAGTTTTAGTCCCTGATCACCTGTCTCTTCTAAACATAATTGCATCCTGTCACGAGCTTTGATCTCTAAAATAGAGATCATCTCTAAAATTCCCAATGCTTGGGGGCCTCTAACTACCTAACACGTGCTGGAGCAGAGCTTCCCTGCAGAATGGTTTTAAAAAGCAGGTATTTGGCTGTGGTGGGCTGTAAGGTCAACCTTTTATTCAGGACTAAAAGCAATCCAGCTTGAGGAAACAGCATAGCTGTGAAGCTCCTGACACCCTTGCATATGTTGGGTTTGATTTCCATAGCTGGATTTAGGTTATCTATAGGTAAATTGAGATGAGCTCTTAGGCAGAAGCTCTTCCCTGTGAGGGTGCTGAGGCGCTGGCACAGGGTGCCCAGAGAAGCT
>JANHGB010049042.1:0-22042 GCA_026283785.1 Coracopsis vasa
GAAAAGAAAAGAAAAGAAAAGAAAAGAAAAGAAAAGAAAAGAAAAGAAAAGAAAAGAAAAGAAAAGAAAAGAAAAGCCTTTATCTCAGGGAAACCCTGTCACAGTTTCTGCTAGAACATGGTTTACAATATGAAAATGCTGGAGAGCCTCTAAATCAGCAGAATTTAGTGTCTGCACTGTGGGCTGTTTTATAACAGCTGATTCTCACAGAGTGTTTTTTATGTATCTAAATATTTATCCAATGTTGTCTGGCTTCAGTGTGTCACTCCTCTAGGTTAAGGGTTTTTCTGGGTTTTTGTTTTGGATCAGCTTGGTTAGATGCACAAGGCTTTCCATCACTTTCTAGTGATTGGGCATATCTGATGCTTCTTGATTCTTTATGTGATTTATTTCAAACTGCTTTTTTCTTTTTTTTTTCCCAAATATCTGTCTAGCATCTGGTATTTAGGTTCTTCATTACTGAAGGTAACTCAAGACAAGATAATGTTTTTATTGCAAATAACTTATGCAAGGGTAAAAGAAGGGGGTAAAGTGTAGACCTAGGAAAGAATGCTATTGTAAGATCAGATTTCATTGAATGTAAGAGAAACCATGGTTATGCATTGCCTCTGCAAACCACTCTAATCAGGCAAGAACTATATGTAGCAGAAATGCTTGTATATGCTAACAGTGATGTTGCAACCTATAAATTATTTTATTAAATAGGCATTTCTTCTAAGTCCTAATACCACCTAATGCATTTGAATAACTAAGTATAATGTGAGCATTGCAGATTTCTGTGTATTTTTTCAGACTCTTCAAACTGAATAGTAACTGCAGGCTTTGGTACAGTAAGAAATGGGAACCCCAAACTCTTACAAAGGTAGGTAGAAAAGAAGGAGGAAATTTCATCAGAAGTCGAATACTAAATTCTGGATTTATAATCACTAGTTCAAAGGGAATGAAGAGAAAAATCTATTTTGATCTTATTATGGCTTGACAAGACTTTACATTGTTGAAATATAAGATGGACTAATCACATTAAAGCAATTACTTTTAGGGTTTTTTTAGTTTGCTGTAAAACTAATTAGAAAATGTCTTTTAATAAAATATTCTATGGCAAAGCCAATGTATTCTATGTTGTCTTTGTTACAAAAGACAATGGCACAATAATCTCTTGTGCCATAGTTTAAAATTCTTAATCACATTCTTCATTTAGACTCTAGGGAAAAAATGAAGATGCTCTATATAGCTGCCTTTTTGACAAGGTTTTCTTTGTGAATAGTCCAGGGATGTGATTAAATACTTTCTTTAATGTAGCCTAGGTGATAATATAGAAACTTCCTCCCAATAACAGGGTCAGTTTAACTGTGTTGCTACTAGATATTTGATGTGACATGACCTAAACTCTGCTTCAGAGATCTTTTCCTAACACTCCATTTTGTTCATCCCTATTCAGACTCCAAATTGGCATATTTAAATGTATTTAAATATATACTTAGAGAAAGCCACCAGTTCTCAGGGTACACTACAGTCTAAAAGATTCTTAAAAATCTCAAAGATAGACCGATTTTCTATGGACCAAATCAAGAGGTAGAAAAGAGCTAAACCATATTGCCAATTTCAGCTTAGACTTCTTAGCCTAAGATTTTAAAAGCTGTGTTGATTACATTTCTCAAACTTCACAGCTTTTTACATGAAATTCTTTTTCAGAGGATTGGATTAGGGGGGCAAAATAAAAAATAAAAAAAAGAAAAAGAAATGTACATATGTATGCAATCTGGATTTTGGACTTGGTTTTTTTCCCCTCTCTCAGGCTACACTGAATATAAGTGTAGGGCATCTAATATTTAGAAAAAACAATCAGAAACTCATTGAAAATTGTTTAATTTTTGGTTTTGGTTTGTTGTTGGGTTTTTGGTTTTTTTTTAAGTTCTCAAAATTAGTTTTCTGAAGTCATTTGAATATTTACCATGATTGTGCTTGCTCCCATGAAACTCCAAAGATAATCCATGTCCTGGAGGACTTGCATTGCAGATTGTCTGGACCAGAATATTACATGATGATATGCCATTGCCAACCCTGATGATAGCTTCACTTGGCAAGCAATCTCACTAATTTTGATGGAGTAAGATGTTACTACAAGTGAGCCACATTGTCTGAATCTAGAGGAGACAAAGTCCTGTAAGGGTGAGATGTTTTGCTCAAGCATCTTATTTTGGTTGATAATTCTTGAAGTCTGTCAGTGTCTTGAAAACAACATGCAGATGCCTCTTGTTTCTCATCAGTTGTGTTTGCCAGCATTATCTCATATAAGCATGATGTGTTTTTGTAGTGTCATATACAAAAGTGGTATTTCTTGCACCACTGTGACATTTTATTACATATCAACCCAAAGGAGAATATCTCTAAGTACATTTTCTCTGCATGTGGAAAATGGAAGAAGGACAGCAGAGATGGTTAATCAGGGAGCCACGTTCTGCAAGACCACTGCTGTTACCTTCAGTAGGCTCCAAACATAGAGAGCATAAGGCAAGCCTAGCCTCAGACTCCAACTGAGGAATTTCACTCACAGCCACACAGGCATAACAGCTGCCTTCTGGTCTTGCTGGTTTAAAGTTTCTTCTGAACTGTCTGTGAGTGGCCACCCAGATGTTTAATGAGCCATACAGATATGCCAAGTGACACACTTCTTCAGGCCTGGCGGATGTGTCATGTTCACACTGTCAGGGTCAAACTGCTCACCAGGCTCAGGGCAAGGCAGGAATTTTTGCCTTTTAAGCTCAAATATTTGCTTCAGTGGCTGCTGATCTTTGATCCTTTCTGTTGTAGTTTGTCTAGAAACAATCTATGGGCAAATATATGGGAAAATCATTCTGTATAAGGGGAAATGTACAGGTGAAACCGTAAGGAAAGTAAAATATAGATAAATTATCTTATGGTGCCCTCTGACCTGAGGATCTATGAAAATCTCTTATGTGGAGATGTGAAATAATCATAGAATCATAGAAAAGTTTGGGTAGGAAAGGACCTTAAGATCATCTACTTCCAACACCCCTGCCATGGGCAAGTTCATGTCCCACTAGACCATGTCACCCAAGGCCCTGTCCAAGCTGGCCTTGAACACTCTCAGGGATGCAGCATTCATGACTTCCTTTGGCAGCTTGTTTCAGTGCCTCACCACCCTCACAGTTCATACGGGAGGTGCTCTAACTCCCTGATCATCCTTGAGGCCCTCTTCTGTACTTGTTTCAACAGTTCCACGTCTTTCTTATATCAGGGACACCAGAACCGTATACAGTACTCTCCAAATAGGGTCCCACAAGAGCAGAGTAGAGGGGCAGGATCACCTTCTCTAACCTGCTGGTCACGCTTCTTTTGATGCAGCCCAGCACACAGCTGGTTTCTGGGCTGTGAGCGCACACTGCCAGCTCATGTTCGGTTTCTCATTGACCTACCATCCCAAAGTCCTTCTTCGCAGGGTTGCTCTGAATCTCTTGTTTGCCCAAACTGTAGCTGTGCCTGGTATTGCACTGATACAGGTGTAGGATCTTGCATTTGGATTGGTTGAACTTCGTGAGGTTGGCATTGGCCCACCTCTCAAGCTTGTCAAGATCCCTTTGGATGGCATCCCTTCCCTACAGTGTATCAACCGAACCACATAACGTAGTGTCATTGGCAAACTTGCTGAGGGTGTACTCTCACTGTCCATGTTGCCAAAAAAGATGTTGAACAGGATCGGTCCCAACACTGACCCCACCCTGAGGAACATCACTTGTGACTGGTCTCTGCGTGAATATTGAGCCATTGACTGCAATTCTCTGCAGGCGGCCAATCAGCCAATTCTTTATTCACCAGGTGATCCATCTGTCAGATCCATATCTCTCCAATTTAGAGACAAGGATGTCGTGCAGGACAGATAAATAGAAGAAAGTGTATATAATGATCATGTAATACAATTAACTTGGCTGAGGCTGAGCAAGTTTTCCAGAGGAGGAGGAGAGGATTATGGTGTGTATGACAGTCAACGGTTGAAGGCCCATTTGAGAGTAGGTGTGTGCGAAGAGAATGGGGCAGTGAGAATCACAGCAGAGCCTGCTGCACAAGTAAGGGGAAGACTGGTAAGAGTTAAAGACAGTTAGCACCAAGGCTGTCTGATGAGAGATATGCAGGAAAATGGATTGTCAGGAAAGGTAATATAGAACAGCATAAAGTGAGGATAGTGAAACTAAAAAGTAGTCCTGAAAGAATAAAGATGACTGAGAAACAGAAAGTCAGTGGTTAAAAGCTGTGGTTGGCATGTAATATGACAAAGACAAGACACTTAACAGACCATTAATGCATACTCCCAGAGCAGGTAACTCAGCAGTGTAGGTGGTAAATTGAGAACAAGGCTGAGGAGCTCAGTGACAACACAGCTGTGTGTAATTGGCTCGGTAGAGCAGGTGGTGCAGGCTCTTCAGGCAGGAGTTTGCCTGGGTTTGCTTTTCTCCCTGAAGCCTCTGCTGGAATCCCCTAGTTTTCAACTCACAACGATAACTCAGGGTGAGATTGCTGCTTAGAAAGTGCCAAACACATCAGATGTTGGTACAGTATAACAAATGATTAATTTCTTAAACTTATGGCTGGTATTAGTTACCCAGACTTGTATGTACAAGCAGTTAAATAGCGGTCGTGTGACTCAGCCCTCACTACTAAACAGTTGTAGGCTTTTGCTTTGATATATTTGCTTTGTGTTTATTTTTGCTGGTGAGGCATGATTATGAAGTTTCTATACAAACTGCTCACTGGCTTTATTGTTTTTAATGTTATGGTTTCTGGTAGCTGCCAGTTGAAGCAAAACAAAAACCTTGTTCTCTTCAAGAATATGCCTGGCCTGTTGGCTATTCCCAGTGAGAGATGTCAGTTACTGAAACCAGCTACTCTGATTGCAACAAACGTTGCTACATTTAGTCTTTACTCTTTTCAAACTTACTTCCACCCAGGATAAATGGGCATTTAGGTATAAACTAGCCATGTGTACTTACCTACATGCAACATCAAAGCTGGGTTACTGTAATCTAGTTTAAACAGAAGGAGCTTTGCGCTCATTGTAAAACTGGATTTTAACTACTGGCAAGTAAATAGCAGACATAGCTCAGCCTTTGGGTAATTTTCAAGTGCTAGGTTAGCTCTGCAGGAATAATTGTAGTGGACTATGGGTGAGACTGACTCTTGTTCAGACATCACTGGCAAAGAATCAGTCATCCCCAGATCAGTCAGAGCTAATCAACACTTTTCAAGTTATGAATGCTGAACACTTGTCACAATCTGCAGCCGAAAAGTTATTCACTGAAATTATACAGTGAATTAATTGAAGTAGTACCTTTGAGAAAATTCCAAGTGTTTTGCAAGTAATTTGTGAACAGGCAAAGTGAAATTAATTGAATGAATGAGTGATTTGTTATGAACTATTCTCCCAGCAATAATTTAGAAGTAGGTAAGTTGTAGTTTTCTTTTTTCTGATTTCACTAAAGAAAGTTTGAAATGTTCATCCATATATCCTACCATAGAAACATAATCCCAGACTTGACCATTCTTTTAATCTTCTTTAGCACCTGGCCATATTGTGAGCATCACTGATATCTTTAGGTGTATTCACGGAGCAACTTATAGCTGAAACTCATTTGGAGTTTCTTTAATGATTAAGATGTAACTAGAAATTCATAGAAAACTGTTCACTTTATTTTTTACTCAAGTTCCCAGTTGTACCACATTCACATTAGTTTACCATATAATGCTAGGAAGTAGAATTTTATCTATAAGCAACATTTTGAATCAGTAATCAATGCAGATTTCTGTCTGATATCTGAAGTAATTCTGACTCTCAAAGATCTGCCCTGAAAGATCATTAACAGCTGACTAGTAGCTTTAGAAAAGATAAATGAAGCAGTCTCCATCTTTTTCACTCTGTCTTTAGTGCTTAGCATAAATTTTCCATTTCCATAATGTAATGTGATTTGGTTTTGCCTCAGAAAACAGTTGTTCGGTCTTTATTAATGAACACTTTTATTTAGACTTAATAAATCTATCAAAACCACAATGCATTCTGACTTGACTAGATTGAAACTGAATACCATATACCTCCCAGATACAGACGCTTTGTTCTGAATGTGAAGGCACTTTGATTACACAGTCTTGTGTTTTGCATGTGAAATATTCTAAAATGTAAAACACAGTCATATTTTCTTACACTTCTATAAGTTATCTCTTAAGATATCACCTTAACAATAGAGTATGAATATAAGAAAATAATATTACATTAATGAGTATAACTGTGACACTTGACAGCTTTTCACTTTACCCACAAGTTTACTTGCTAGTGCCCTTTACAGTGGATAATGCTAGGTAGCTCAGGAAGTCTCCTGCCTGAGGACATTTTGCTATATTTAATGCATTCTTCCATCCATGACATTTTCATATAGTATGTATGCTACAGGAAGCATTTTCAGAAGCAGTTCTTCCCTTTGAAATCACTAGAAATTCTTCTCTGAGTCACACTAAAGTGATTTCTTTTGAAAATCCCATTCTACTTGTCTATACAGGAATAAAGATTGTGGCCTACAAAGATAAAAGCTTTCTCAGAGAAACACTGGCATCTTGATATCACACTTGGGGAATTCTTATTAGCACTTTATTATATAGCTTTGGAGAGCAAACCCAGGTTGCTTTGCTGTCTTTGCCAAACTATCTCAGGAATCCTTAAGCAGCATAAAGTAAATATCCTTTGAGCCTTTGAAAAGATGAGAGGTACCATGACTGAGGTTTGAGACTGCAATTTCCTAGGACCTTGATTCTTAAAACTTGAATTGTCATTATTTAAATTAAAAGCTTCCTCATTCTGTGAGAACAGTTTTGATTTGTTACATTAATGCTATGGAACAATTAACCATCTCTTCCTCTGTGCACCTCCTCTCTTTGAATTATAGTTGTCCTAACCAATTGCAGCAAGTTCGGGCTTATAGTTACAATGTGATCTGAGGTGAGGAAAATCTTTTAAATATACTTCCAACCTAACAGTCCAAATTCCCTTCCTCAGAGTTTAAAATACTTCTCTCTATTGACATAAGCAATGTGAAAGAGAAATACTAGGATTTGTTAACAATCAATTTATTTCAGCTGCAGCTTCTGACTAAATTGACATTATTCATTATAGATATCACTTCCCTTAGAGACAGTAATGTGTGGTTAGACCAAGGACCGTGCTGTGATCCATATACCTTTTTTGGGGGATGAATTTTTTTCTATTATCATGTGGTAAGAAGAAGAGTCAGGAAATGCTGAACTAGAAGTAAAATGGGCTTCCTACCCTCCCTCACCTTGTGTTTAATTTGGAAAAGGTGAGGGAGGAGAATGTTGTTCTCATTTAGTTTTAGAGCAGCACATTAGAATGATCTGTGCAGATAACGCAGCTAAACCAGCTGGTGTGTAGTCTAGGGTGGCTGAAACAGTCTGGTGTCTGCTTTTCTGTAAGTAGTTGTTGGAATGACTTTCCTGTAGCTAAATTGTTCTTTGGGGAAGAAAGGTGTCGTGCTGATCTGTGCATAACCTGGGCGCTGCTCAGTCACTTCATCCTAGTGTTCCCAGATGCCTAAACTGAAGATTTGTTTTAGCTTTTCTCAGCTCTGGGATTTGTACAAATATTGTTGAGGTTTTTTAATTATTATTCAATTTTGTTCCAATTTGTATTGTTCCAAATTGTGCCAGTTTGACAGTGCTGAAGTACTCTGTCCCTTGAATTAAATGTGATTCCCAGCTGTTGTATTCTTGCTGACTTCATGAAGTTCAAGAGGGATGGGAGAGCTGTGGCTCCTGACCCCAGGACACTGATGAGGCAGACAGAAGCTCACATGTGTTGCGCTGCCCCAAGAATATCTGCTTCTGGCTTGCAGGGCGCTCAACCGGGCAGATCTGCCCTGAAGCCATGGATGTCCAATTGTGAGGCATTGATCCATAAATTCATGTGTGTTTCTCTGTGAGGAGCTAGGGAGTTGTTGAAAGTTCATCACTAATAAGTTTTTTCAAGTTAAGTTACTTGAATGTACTCTATTTGTGTTTTCTGCAGAGCTTTTCTAATGTTTAGTAAGAAAGAAAATATTTGGTAGTTGTAATTTTAGCATCATTATCATTTAGTATCACTGCTTTGACAATATTGCAATAGAGAAGTCCAAGAAGTTTTCATTTCCTATGTTTCCAAAAGAAATCTTGTCTTTGCTAAACACAAACAAATCAGTGCATTTGTTTTTGTACTTTGAATTTAAACCAATCAGCTCTAATTGCCTAAGCTTAGTTTCATATTAATGAAATTGATACAGTATTTGTGAACTACACAATATAAAACAGAGAGCAACTTTGAATTGGTAATTTTTTTTTAAGGAAAGGGGACTTCAGAGACCTCGAAATGCTGAAGCTGGGTGAATGTGGTTTGTGTGTTACTGAGTTCAAAAGCAATTTGCTGTTTCTGATGTGCACATCATTCCAAGTCTGTTTTTAACCTTGAGTCTGTAGACAATGTTGCCACGATAAGGAGAATGGATCATCAGACAGTGTGTGAGTGCAGTGGGGCTTCATACTCATAAAACTATGGGTGTATCACTAAAAGGCTGATAAATCACTTGAAAGCGGTGCCAGCAGCTGTAACCTTGGAACATACTGAATTGTTAATTGCCAAGACTTATTTAAAGCTTCCAAATTTGTAGATTGAAAGCAAAATATACAATCATTTTAAGTCCAAATCTGCTATGTGGTACGATTTAAGAATTTTGTGAACACATAAACTGCTTCTGCAATGTTTTCCACTGACTGAGATAGAATAAAAGTCTGGATTTGCCATTATGCATTATTTTCCAGCTTTGTCAACATGGGACCCTATCTCCATGATGGACCAACATCTTATTATTCTAAGTCAATCTAATGCCACCATCCCAATCAAATTTCATGTTTTACTCTTAGCAAGAATAAAAAAGAAAAGCTAGGTTTCATCTCTGCAGTAACATGAAATGTATTTTCCTGTTTATATACACAACAACAAAATTTATTTGTGTCATTGAGGTATCTAGTTCTTGTGGTGTCTTGTTGAATCGTATGAAGCGATAGGATTTCAGCATAGGTACTGTGTACTTTGTACACTGCCTTCTGCACATCAAAAGAGATCTGCATTGTGCTTTTCCTGTTGCTGGTATATAAACAGCACTAGAGTCTCTCTAGAGAGAGCAAGTCACCAAACACTTAAAATTTCCATGTCAGTGCTTTTCCATGGTCTTAATTATTATTATTATTGCTATTATTATTAATTATTCACAACTAAATAAAGGTTTGGTGATTATGTTTTCTTGCATGTGACAAGCTTTGAGGTAGGAATATTATTATGTCTCCTTTATAGGTGCAGTTAACTGATATTGAGAATAGCCGATTTCTGGTTATCAAAATCAAACAATTTTTAAATATGTATGTCAAGATTTTCCAGGAATACTTCTTTAGTTGTGAAGAATCAAAGCAGTCTCTGTAAAAAAGACTGTCTCTTGATAGACTTGTACTGCTATTTTGCCACCTGGGTGCCATCACAATCAAATGCAAAAATGATGGGATAATGCAATAATGATTAGCTAGAATACAGCTGTGAAAATGTTCAGATTAATTTTACCGTATGCAGCATACATAGTCAATAAGCCTTTAAATCTATTTGGAAGTGAAAAAGAAAAGCTGAAGTAAATAAATTAATTACTAAGGACATTCAACACTTGGTCATGTATACAGAGTTAAGCATCAGTGCAAGATGCCATGTGATAATGCATGTTGCTGAATGCTGAGAGGGATTGCCGTTGTTCCTCAGGAAACAATGATAGTCAGAAACATTCAGATGCATCAAGTCATTACCTAATTGTATTAAAACTCATTGCTAACACTAAAGTAGTGTTAATAAACCCTAGTTCGCAAGACTTTGGTTTGTATCTGATGCCAATTTCATATTAAATATGAGGAAATGTTTGAGTTTCTTCTTGCAGTCTGTCTTAGGCTTTCATGTCAGGCCACTCAAGAGGATGCTTTGTAAGGAGAAGTTTTCCTGACCTCAAAATGGGTATTGGGATGCTGAACTTAGGCTGCTCTGTATTGGAATTCAGTACTGCCTCTGCCAAGGCAGTGCAATAATGGTATTAAAAAGAGCATGTCTCTTCTATTAGTGAAGTTTTCCATGGCATTTGCACACACCTTAAAGGAATTGTTATCTGTTGAAATAAGCTATCTAGATATATTTCATTAAGTGTATTAAACATTATATATTTGAATGTCATGTAAAATTTACTATGTAGTTAGACTTGCTTTCGTGAGAGAGTTACCTTGATTACTAGATTTTTTCAATATTTTTAATTTCAATATTTCCTTCCATGCAAATAATGTATTGTCACAGAATATCTAGGGTGTTCGGGGCACTGAAGATCTAAACCTTGCAAATTACAAGGCAATTAATTTTTTAATTGTTTGGTAACTTCAATTAGAGTGATTAAATTATGTACATAATTGCTCATTATATGCAAATATGTATTTGTGAAGTAAATACAGGGTATTACATGTGCCAGGTAAATACTGATGAGGGGAAGAATCCACATGGATGAAGCTGACCCAAGATAGAAAGTAATCTCACAGATAGAGGGAGCGAATTTTTGATTACTTTCTGTTACATCTGGGGTTTAGAATTTCAGTTCACATTGTGAATTTTCCTTTTTCCAAAATCAGTCAACAAGACAGCTACAAGTAGATCACTAAGTCACCCTCGTTTTTGGCTTTTTTGCTCTCAAAAAGAATCGTTTTCATGTCTCCCCCTCCAAAAAGTTTTGTAATTACCTGGATAATATGAATGAGAAATTTTAGGTTTTGGCAGTTACAGTGTTTGGAGAACTGGAACTTTAACAATTAACAGCAACAATTTAAAGTTTATCACCCTCATTTTCATCCCCCTTGGCATTACGGAAATTAATTAGTTTTGCAAATCACAAGCTTTGTCATAAGAGCAAGGGAGCACGATGAAAGCCAGATATTTGATAGCAATTGTTACTGTGTGCTCTGTTGTGGGAATCCTTGGCATCTTTGTTTCTTTTACCTGAAGTTTCAATTATAGGAAACACATGTAATAATAACCTAGCATGCTGTGATGAAGTGATCATGCTAAAGAGGGAATGGTTGAAGGCTGGTTTTAGGAGGCTTAACAGTTTTTTTTCATCTAGGTAGATATGAAACGAATATCCTAAATCAAGCTGGGACCTGTGATGAGCCCCATGTAATTCTGCCCCAATACAGAGCACCTGTAGTAGCTGTGTGACTGTCATTTCATTGTAATTCCCAGAATGGGAATACAATGTCAAAGTCAAAGAAAGGGAGTGAGACTGTGTGTGAGAGAGAGTGTGAGAATGTGTTCTGCTTCTTTTCTTACCTCTATTTAGGGCCACTGATGGGCCTTTACCTTTTAGAGTGTCATGTTTTGCAGAAATACTGTGAGAGTTTAGAAACTATCCAGATAGATATGGTAGGGTGGAGCAATCGACACCTCCTTTTGCCCAGAAGCCTGCTGATAGACTGTGTTGCAGATAGCATTACACATTGCTCCCCAAAAGCTTCTTGGGAGGAATCTCAAGAGACAAGATTTACATAATCCTCTCATTCAGTGCTGCTGCTGACAATGTCTCTAGGATGTGTTTTTATTCCAATCTATTAACTGTTTTCTAACCTACAAGCATATATTTAAAGAACACTTCTTTCTGCCAAAGGTTCAAGGCAGCTGAGCATATCAACCTACTGTTCCATGGGGGGATTAAATGGTCAAACTTGCATAAATACTGGGCAGCTTTTAATGGAGAGGCTCTGAAAGTCTTTTGTGCCCGTCCTGATATAGAAAGAAATTATAATCAGAACACTTTTCAGAATTGGCATTGAGTTTCCTACTTGGAAAAGCACTTATCTAGCAAAAGCAAACGATTTCTTTACCACTTCAAACTGCAGACCCTTTTGAAATGTAAATTAGGAAAATGGAGGTCTCGGCATGCAGAAGAGCTCTGATGATTCATTTGTTGTGATGTACCTCCCTGCTGTGCTATACCTAGTCATACTATAGGGCTGCCTTGCATAGTTCAGCTCCATCAAACAAGGAGGTACCGCACTTAAAAGATTAAGCTACAGGGATGTGTGCTGCTGCAGTTTATGGAAATGCCACCTCTATTAACTACAGCAATTAGCTGTTTCTCCTGTCTCAGCTTTTAAGCTACAAATTAATGAGCATATCAGTGAACGCATCTGTTACAGCAAAAGAACTGAAAGAAGTCCAGCTTTTGTTGAATGCAAATGCAGAGGTAAATGTGCAGAGAAACTTCCCAGAGCTCTATTATAAACGATAGAAGAGAGATAAAAACAAATGATAGTGAATTATATGAGACTACTATCCTGATACCGCCATTTCTATGTAACTCCACATGTGCGGTCATGTTGAATGACTGGAGACCACAGCCATAAGGAGCTGGTGATACACTTTTAAAAACACAAATTCTTTGTTTTAAAACTGTCAGGAAGTCATAAAAACTGTTGTTTTCCTAGGAAAGCAGTGGTCCTTTTAACTTCACTTACATAGGTGCAAGTTTACAATTTTTTGACATGAAATAGTACTTTTTTTGTGACAGTCATTCCATTTAGTACAACAGGACTGAATATATTACTCCTAAATTAAAGAAAGCCTCCACCCTAAACTGGGCATTGAAATGTCAATCTGTGAAGGTTGTCCTGAGGCTTGCAAATGGCAGCAGGCACTGTTCTACAGAGATATGTATTTAAATGCATCTCTCTCTATTTTTGAATCATACTATTGCAATGCAAAGGAGGCTGTGGAGAGCAGGACTCAGGTAGGATGAACCTTCAGTTCATCAGGCACCTCACTGTGGATCACACTGCAGAAGCTTGTGCTCTTGCTGTTCTCCCTGCTGCTCAGGGAAAGTTTGTGCTGATTTGTGGAAATCTGTCTGATCTTGCCTGACATGGCTCTGTGATATTGGCATGTGGCAAAATACTGACTTCAAACATCCTACCTCAGCAGGTTTCCTTGCTATCAGCAGGTCTTTTAGTTATGTCTCTATTAGTGTTTAGGTAACAGGAAGGCTTTGGTACTGCTTTTAGGACCTAACAGCTGAATACCAGCACTCACTGTTACATCAGTGTATTTTTCTGTCCCTCACGTCAAGTAAGTGTTATTCTAGGTTGATCAGTGCATTAAATAATCTTTCAGAGTGGACCATGAAAATTACTGGATAGAGCTGTGGGAGCAAATGTGGATTGTTTTGCATAAACTTGCCTCTTCCTGCTTGCATTGCTGGTATCTCAGAAATGCTGATGCTAAAGGGGCAACCGCTATGTTGAGGATTGCCAACACTATTGTTTCACTTTTAGTCTTCTTTGTGTTCATCCATGCCTACAGGCTTTTTTTGACATTTGGAAATGGTCAAACCTTGATGCAAACACAATGTATTTAGAAAGTAATTAACAATGTTATCGTTATGAAGCTGATCTTTTGCGTGTGTTTGAGAAGCAGGAAGGAAATCTTTCTCTCCATGGAGGGAATACTATTTAAGTATGTTCAGTGAGGATCTCAAGGACTTTTAGCAGTTAGTTACATAGCCAAAAAGGAAGCTCACCACAGGCACCATTTCTGATGTGCAGGAAATTATCCTGAAGTGGCAAAGTATTGTCATGTAATGTGAACGTGACATTACATCAAATGGTTTAACTAATTAATTTGGTAGGGTGATGGGGCTCTGAACTAGCAGTAGATAATTTCTTTACTTTTGAGTTGGTATTGCAGTGGTACTGCTGCATCTAAAAAATTCAAGGTTATAAAATAAAGCAAGTTTGGAGGTGAAATTCACAGACATAAATGACAGGCTTGGTGCTTTAGCGTAATACTGCTCCCAGTGCTTTGGTGGTGTTGATGAACACTCTCTCTTCCTCTGAGCACTTAGTTAAAACAACCATTTCTGTCTCCTTCCTACCTATTGTGACCTGATCCAAGGCCACAAATCTCACATGGATTATTGCTCCTCCTAGCACTGGTTTAAACTCCTTTTCTCTTTGAAATTACAAAAAGCACTTCTACATGTAAAAAACAAGGTTAAAACCTAATACTTTAATATTAATGCTATGCCTCTAAAGTTATATCCTTTCATACAGATATGACTTAATCATATATGCACTGAAGTGTGCATATATGTGCATATATGTGCATATAGTGTGCATCTCATTCATCAAAACATTTAGGGACATGCATAAAGGCAGTGGAAATTATGTGTACTCTTAATGCTAATCCTTAACTTGGATTATTTCCTTGGATTAGTTTGTTTTCCTGAATCTTGATCTGAAAACCAGGTTTTTTGCCATCTTCCAGTAAATGAGTTTGAAGAACTTTGAGCTGATTTTGGGTGGCTGCAGTTTGGTTTTGAAGATCACTTGTTAAAGATGGATGAGCATGTTAAGATGGATGATACATTAGATCATTATAGTACAGGTGCTTTTAGTTTGGAGCGTGATATCACTGAAGTGCAGGAGAGAGATAAACTAATGGCTTTGAAATACCTATCACTATTCATTACACCCTATGAAATGATTTTTTGGAGGATTTACCTTAAATCCCTTAATTTTCAAGATCACAAAGACCCTGGAGCAATGCTAAATCCACTAAAACCTTTTCAAATTCAGTGGGTTCTGGATAATACTAAGTGGCTTACTACCTGTGACTACCCTTCTAAGCTCTCTGCTTTCAGTGCAAGGTAGAGAGCTCAGTTAGCTAAAATATAGTACAACTATGCTTTTACAAATTATATACTTTAAAAACAAGATGCAGATGAGTTCTTTTTGTGTCACGTTCATTGGTTCTGGTACAGCTGAAGTGTTAATTATAAATATTGCATGCCAGTGACAGGAATGCCACTTGCATCTGCAACAGAGGAGAATTTCCAGTATTCTCCTACATAAAAATAAAAAGGGGCTCTCTTTTTGTTACTGCACAGAAGCAATTCCTACAGAGGCTTGCTCATGAGGAGACATGCCTAAAATGCTGTTATTCCTGACCAGAATCTGCCCTGTCAATTAACACTCAGCATGGCAGATACTGCCAGGGACAGAGCTAATGCACTGTGTCATGATTATTGTACTCCTCCGAGCATAAATTGAATGGGGAATGGTTAGTAATTAGCTCAAGCCAAATAGACTCTACACTTGTCTTCTTTTGTCATTAAAGTCCAGGCTGATAACAAAAGAAGCTCTGGTAATTAGCACAAAACCATGCAAGAGGCCTGACTGTGATGCACGAACTCTTTCACACATGAATTTATTTCTAATGAGAATTTGAATTGAGAAAACAATGGACAATGATAATTGCACATTAATAAGCAATAATTATTTTAGAAAGAAATTCAGTTTAAGGATCCATTCTCTTAATGGCAAAGAATAATTAATAAAACAATTATATACTGCTTTAAGGCTATAGATATGCAATCAAATGCATGTATGCATGCAGCCCTCACCCTGAATTCCCAAGGGTAGAGCTAAACAGAGAGCTGGTTTTAATTTTGCTAATATTCCACACTCCCAACAATATGATTTGCAGAACCTACATTTTGTGCACTGCTTTAGAGGAAAAAGTAGCTTTTGAATGTGTTTTTTTTAATTAATTTTGATTAAAGAGTGTAGAAAGCACCTATGAAATTCAGTACAAGTGAATATTTCAAAATGTTAATGTATTTTATACAAATATATGTATATTTACGTTCTGCTACCTGAAAATGCAGGTATTACACTTGTGCTTCATTAACTCATAGTTTCAGGAGCTACATGAGAAATGTTTCAAACTCTGAAAATTGCATAGTGTAGCTTTTCCATGCATAACAATGTCCTGATGGTGAGATCAAATTTCCCATCATGACTAGAGTCTCAGCTGCTGAAAGGGAATATGTGGCTTTCCACAAGTGTAGATATCTGAGGTGGAGACCTCAGACTTGCTGCAGGTGCTGGTCAGAGTATGTTGTGCTCTTCAGTTTAGTCTGTTGTAGTTTGGGGCTTAATGTGTGCAGTATGAAATAATAATTTAAATCAACTATTATTAAAGGTAATGATGTGCTGATATATGAAGTTTTCAAGACACTGGCATGATCCAGAGGATCTGGAGGCTCTGCAGTGAGTTTAATCATCCTCGTTGCTCCTTTATGCTAATGGGTAGCAAAAAGGTATATGGCAAAATTTTCAGGTATGTTTTGTTCCTCTCTCTTCTCACTAACAGTTAAGACTTGGGGTACAGCATGTCTGCACATGGACCTGTAAAGACAAGTCTTCTATTCGCACCTTCAAGTTCTGAATTAAACCCTCACAATCTAAAGGCTGTGGTGACATATCACAGTGTAGTACAGCTAACTCCACTAACCCTGAAAGGGACAGAGGTTGTTGGCAGGGCCAGTCAGTATCTTTCTCAACAGTTGTTTGTTTGTTGTTTAATAATGAGCTAGTTTAAGTTTAGAAAAGTTAGATGCTCTTATGATAGCGGCATTAAAAAAAAGATGACGTGTTTTGCAAGCTATTGAACCCTCCTTCAGTTTACAGCCATCTTTAGAAAACACTCATGCTGTTTCCCATGTTCTCTGGTGGATCTTCATACGTGATCAATAGATACGGTCTCTTCTTTCTCAAGCACATCTCAGTGTCTGGAGGAATCAAGGATGTTCTTGAGGTTTGCTTCTAAATTGGTCAAGATTCGTGCTTAGTCCTGTTTGAAAAAAATCTTGCCTTGCTCTGAGAGCTCATGTCTCTGAGTAGCATGTTGGATGCTGCATTATCTCACTGAGGACCTTCTGCTTTCTGGGTCTTGATACTTATTACTGGGATTTTCATTTATTTATTATGTTACATTAAAATACAAAGATGCCTACTTATCTAGCTTCTCTTTTGCTCCCTTGAAGAGGTTCAAAGAATGAAGCTTCTTTTATATGTACAGTCCTTTTTTTCTGTCAAAAGGTGGACAAATGGAGCTGAATTATAGCTCCAGAGGACAAGAATTTTTATTGAATTAACAACAGTTAAATAGTCAAGTGTTTAGCTGTTTTCTGTGTAATTCTAACTTAAGGAGTCATGGCTGGGGGGTTGATTTTAGCCAGCTGTCTGTATGCTTTAGTGTATGCTTTTCGATTTAGGACATAGCTCATGTTTCCTTTCTATTTATTGAGTACCTCATAGGTGTTTGGCTTCACCACAGATTAAACTGGAAAAAAGAAATAAATGTCTAGACCTGTAAAGCAACACAGGAAAAAAAAAGAATATATAAATTGCTCAGTATTTATTGACTCCACCAAGGCTTTTAGAAAGAAAGAGACACTGACATTCGTATGAGACTTCTAGATTCCAGTTTCCTCAAACACTAGAGTAGTTTTCAACTGTAACAACTCGGGGGTTTGGTTTTTTTTCAGGGAATGATTTAGAGGGTTTTAACTTATATAAGAAAAATCAAATAAGATTCTTTTTGAGATAATCTGTCCATGCTTCCTGTAGCTGTAATGAAGTTAAATATCACCCTCCTTGTGCATTATAACCATCCCAAACTAACACAGCACAAATTTCAGGAGAAGTATTTTTCTTTCTGTGTCTCAAAGCCATTCCAGCTTGCTTCTTCACTCTGATAACAGTGTTTACAATTCAGATAGCAGCAACCAATACCAAAACACACCAGGTGTACATGTGCAGGGAATGCAATGCAGCAGTTTATCTATTTTGGCAGCTCTGCTATATTCCTCTTTTATATATATATATATTTTTTTACTGTGAAAGTGCCATCTAAACACGTTTTCCCAGACAGATCAATAGCTGCTTCATATGTGTAAACTGATGTGTATGGCCTACAGGAAAGATGATAGAGGAAGACTCTGGAATTGCTGATATAGACAAATTCATTAAGGTAACAGTCTGTTTATCTAATCTCATTGATGTGTTGTAGTTATAGATCACCTGTTATTGTAGCAATTCATTTCTGTTTCTATTCAGGTAATTTTTATCATTAGTTTTGTCCCTACATAAATGGTTCTAAATTGCTTCTCTCAAGATTTAAAGATATTTCAGATTTAAAAGACAAAATACTTCTGGCAGTTATAACAATAAAGACAAAAAAATACATAGACATAGTTTGTTGGCCAATAGTGTAAGGTCTTCAAGAAAAGCACTAAAAGAAAACAGGAGGATGAAAAAGACCTTGGATGATCCTGTTGAAGATCAGGTTAAGGACTTTGCAGCTTTAGAGCTGACTGTTGGGATAATGGAGCTGTAATCTCCAACCTATTGACTACCATTTGTTCTAAGATAGTCAAGGTATAAATCAGTGGGATCAAGGGGCCCTCTTGGGGCTACTGTGGGATGTGCATGAGATGTCAGTCCTCTTTGTGGAGAAGACAACTGTCTCTAGGACTACTGTTTTGTCTGCTTACATTGGCTAAAGACATAATATGGCTGAACTGGGCCACTGCAACCAGCACGGTGCCAGTGCGGAGGGACCCATGACTACTTCATGGGATGCCCCAATAGCAGTCACAGCTTTTATGATGCCAACATCTATCTTGCACTACATGTATAAACCACTCATCTTGCTAGAATCAAGCTACTTTTATTCAAAGGGTGAGTTCAAAAGTGTAAATGGTGATGAAATTCTCACAAAGCATGCACGGGGAAAAAAAGCAGATAAATGTTATCTCCCCTATTTTGCAAAAAGTGAAGCTGAGACTTAAAAGAAGTGATTTCTCTGGGGAAAATACCTTGACTATCCCTGAAGTATCATTTTTCAGAGCTGCCAGTGTATGGTGTATGTATGAATAAAACATTGTGATTAATACTGAAATTGAGAGTGGTGCCATTCACTGTATTTAATGCTGTCATTGGCAGCATGTTCTTTTTAGCCCTAAATTGTATACTGAAATTTTATCCATTGATGTGTTTCGGAAGAAAAATTGATAGAGTTCATGTCATCATGTGGAGCTTCCTGTGCATTTTTTTAATCCTGGCTTGAAAGGATTATACATTTGCAGCTCTGTGGATGCCATGGGAAAGAGTGAAATACTTAATAGCAGTGGCAGAGGAGATAGCTGTTTGGCTGAATGCTGGGATCCTGCCTCTGCTCTGGCTTTGGGAAATGCCTCCCCTGTTGGCAGTGTAATTGCCATCAGGCAAAGATGCACTATAGATATGAAACTTCTGTCACAACTTTTAAGCTGCGTTGAGAGCTACCTTGCAGTTATGCAATTTGCACTCTTAGATGGAACGCCTTTATCTTACTGCTGATGAAACTTCATGAAAAACTCAGGGTCCCAGATTACATCTTGAGTTTAATATTCTGTTTATACAGTAGGTGCAAACAGCAACAACAAAATATGAGGGATGGTTCCAATGCTTTTATTGTGCAGTTAAAACCTACATTAAAAAAAATCTGTTTCTAGTGCATCACAGCAAGTAGCTCTTCAGCATCAATGTTTTTATAGCTATCAAGTCACTTTCCAAAATTTTATATGGGTAAATAACTGCAATGCCAAGAAACTTTCACACCAGGTAGAAAAACCACAATTGCCATTGTATTAAAACAAGTAATTTGTCCAGGCAGCCGGGATTATATTTTCAATGCTTAGATGATACGTATTTATATTTAAACATGCACCAATGTTTAAGCATTCTGCATGGAAATAAATGAGTGCTGATGGAATTTCACAGTATGGGAGAAAATATTTCTATGTTTAGCACTTCCATGGTCGTGTTGCCTAAAAGCACAGACCACTGTTTACTTATTTATTTATTTTTAATTGCTTGTCCACTGTCCGTTTTGATCAATGTCACTGGAAGCAGTAGAAGAAGAAGTAGAGAATATATTCACCTAACATAGGATATGTTATGGTGTCACATGAAGTCTTTGGGGGACAATTTGAGTTGAAGCTTTAACTTTAATTTGACAGCATTGAGTTTAAACAAATGGTGACAAAAACTTTCGCATTCCCACGCTGATTCATGATCCAAAACAGAGCCACTATATATCTCAGAGGATCTTACACTAACACTAGCAGAGAAGACAGGCCATCAAAACTTGGCTCCAGAGCAGCAGGAAACTGATTGATTTCCTCTCATCCCTTCACAAACCTGGATTAGAGTAGCTCTGCAATAGGCCAATCAAAAAGTAATAATGGCACTTCTGACAGCATCGCAACCTTTTATTATCTCCACCTGCAGCACTTGACATTCACAACTCCTGCTAGAAAATGTGGAATAGTGTTCAAAGTACAGAAGTCTGTGGTAGGCTCTGGTATGCCATGCAATTATGGAAGTATTTCCCAAAGCAATTTTTTTAAATTTTATGGCACTTTTCACCCAAGGATGGGAAAATTTGAGGTAAGATTTAGGTGAAAGTTGAGACACCTGATGCCATACGATGGAGTTTGAGTCTTCAAAACAGCTGTATAAACTTTAATGATGCTGGTGTGTGTTTTTCATGCCTGGCCTTGGTCAGCCTCAGTGTCCCAGATGTTTCATCATGTGAACTAGCAAACTAGCTTAGATTCCTCTCCAGCAAACTGCAGTGTGGGATTGGACATGTCTTAACTTCCTTTATTGATCTCATTCATATTGCTGACAATTTTTAGAGAGGGAGCAGAGTGTGATCCTTGCACTAGCCAGACCTCAGCATGTTGTTGCTGGATGCTGTTTCTGTGAGCAATCCCAGCTCCTTTGAGTTCACTGAAACAATGTTCATTTAGACCTGATGAGTCTATTACTTCTTGTACTTGACAATGCAAATCAATAGATTTGCACTATCTTCTGTCATATTTGCTTCAGAATGTACGCAACATGGTGTGCAATGAGGAAAAACTAGGTCCAAGGTTTTTTGCCAGTTATAGCCACTCAGATTCAGACTAGCAGCATTACTTTTATTGGAGCATCTGTGTTCATCAAGCTGGAGAGTAAAATCTCTCTTTTGATGTTAGATCAGAGTGTTAAAATAAAACATCACAATTAGCTAGATAATACGTTAGGTACGAAAGGAAAAGCAGAGGGGAGTCATTCATGTTTCTTTTGCTTATGATGTTATAAAGTGCTACAGCCATTTCAACTTGTACTGAGCCAAAAATAACTCACTATAAGGGTTTCACAAACTCTTCTTGGATTTTATCACTCTCATATTAAGAGAAGAAATAAAAAATGACAAGTAAAAATAGTAAGTTTAATGTAAAAATGGAAGTGAGTAATATTGAAATTGCTAGTTTAATGTGCTTTTTGCTCCTCATTTATATTATCCAGTCCTCTTTGTGTTACCTGTCTCTCTGGGCACTTTGTCTAAGAATTATTTCTGGTCAATTTCCTGTGGGAAGAGCTGGAATTCCTGTTACTTGAGCAATATTGAAGCAAAGCAGAAGAAACCCAGCTAAAACAGCATACTGGTGGGAGCAACTGCTCTTTGGGAGGCTGGAACATTCTCTACTGCTGCAGGTTTTCCATCTTTTAGTCTTCTACTTCAAAAAAGCTATAGCTATCTGGGAAGTTACTGTTACCTGGCTAGTCATGCCCCAGAAATAAACATACCCCTCCACTGAATTCACTGAGAATAAGTAAGAATAGAATTGGTCTGAATTGATCCAGGTTATGAATGCAGTAGGAGAAAAAATGTCAGGATTGATTCTTAAATGAACTTCTGTCTTGAAATTTTGTGCCAACTTTTATTTTCACTTCTATCACTGCAATCTCAGCTGACATAGAATTGATTATAATAAACAAAACAATTGACTCCTTTCCATTGATACAGGATTGAATTTGGAAGAAAGTAAAACCTTAAGACTATACTGGGGCAACAGTTCCAAAGCTAAATAACTGAAAGCTTTCCTGAAGACGGAAGAAAAAATAACAATATATACCATTTCCATCTATCATTGGTGCAACTATTAAAGCCTTGCTTATTTTTTGATATGAAATAGCATGTTCTTACATGGAG